>MJUU01016207.1:0-30051 GCA_002080025.1 Modiolus philippinarum | reverse complement strand
TTTTTAAAGTCGCTTCTTTAATTTAGTAATTGCAAGACTTATGCAGTTTTTGTTTATTTGTATTTATATTGTAACATTTTTCTAAAATAAACCCAATACATCAAAATAAAAAAAAATAAGAAAAAGAAGGGAAACGGGGAATGTGTCAAAGAGGCAATGTCTGTTTTCTCGCAGTGTAAGAGCATCCACTACTCTAAAGATTGTACTGATAACTTTAATCCGGTTATGAGTATCTTCACTGGAATTTTCGCCTTGGATCGTTAGTACAGAAGTTTATCTGTTACCCGACAGTTCTTTTCTTAGGTCATTCTCTTGCTTTTCTATTCGGTGACATTTTGGGAAAATGAATTCAATGGTCAGGCACGCCTTAATGATTATCTGTGAAAAGTTGTTGAGCGGTCAAAAGACACAGGTTTAATACAGCAAAGATGACAGGAAACACTTACAATGGCCAAAAATAACAATTACATGCCACAATCTACTGTGGAACTGCACAAAAAAAAAACCCAAAAAGACAAAAGACACACGTAGACAACGATGAGAACTCGGGATAGCCTTTTTGAAAAAAAAACAAAAACAAAAAAACGATTGTTTGGCATAGTAATTATTCAATTCGTTTTCACTCGGTGCTCGTACATTACGTTTTCGTTAGCAATTCGTTTTATTCGGTACTCGTCCGGTAGGGTTCTTGTGTTTGTTCGGTGTCAGTTCGGTTTATTCGGTACCAGGACTGTGCATGTACAGTGTACTTGTATATCTCCGGTTTTTGTGCGTTTTCACTGTAATTCGTGAACGAACAAAAATATTTACCACCGTACAAAAATGATTTTCATCCGTTCCTAATACGTTTGTGCTATACGGTGTAGTGTAAGAATGGCTTTACACTACATCGAATAACCCAAACGATCGTCGAACGTCTAAAAATAATTCATATTCGTTTGTCTCCGTTCATTCCAAAAGCACCAGCATATGGAGTTTACAACTCATTCGCTACTCAAGGGCTTGTGTTCGTTACAGTGACCTCCTTGATAGAGCTCAGTTGCTTATAAATAGACTGCTTAAGCAAGGGTACGTTACCAAAAACTTAAAGTCATCACTACAGAAGTTTTATGGTCGACATCACGATCTTGTGGATCGCTGTGGGATATCTGTTTCCCAGATGACAACAGATCTTTCCCTCTGCAACTAAAGTTTGTTTTCCTCTATCAGATTTGACTTTACTACCGGATTTGACATGTTCAACACGGCGGATGTCTTATAAGAAGCAGGAGATGCTTACTCTACCGGTACACCTGATCTCACCCATGGTTTTTATTGGGTCCGTGTTGTTCATCTGTATGTGTGTCTTCATTTTTCTTTTTTGTCCCGTACTTAAGTGGTGTCCTTGTTTCTTAGTGTTTCCGATGTTGCCATTGTCCATGGATTGTTCTATCTTTTGATTGATGGTTCGGTTCTCACTTACTTTACTTTCATATACGTTTGTCGTTCGTTCTTTCCGGTGAATAGGGTACAAGAACGTTGACGTCCATTTTGTACGTGCAAAAATTTGACCATGTTCAAAACTTGGAACAGACATATACCGCATAAATGTCCGGTGAATGTACGGTATGTTTACGGTTGGTTCGGTTCTTATGGGTTGTATATACGTTATTCATTCCTTACTTCTCTGTCTTGTATCCGTTCATGTACGGTAGATTAAACTGATGAAGCGGACTTTTATCGAAGAGATAACGGATAAACCGTTCGAGTTCCGGACTTAGAGCGGAAACCAACCGGACGAGGATCGAATAAAGCGAATTTATAAAAATATATGTTGTGCAAAATGGCCAAAATTAACATGTAATAAACAAAATAAGAATCGTCAAAGAAGGCAACAATTATAAGATAATAAGCACAAAATATTAAATATAAAAAATAAAAAAGCAACTAAAAATCACATGAAATGAAAAGAAAGAAAGGACCATTTTTTCGACCTTATGGCTTCAACTTTGAGGCATCCGGACGGAAAACCAAAATGATGGTCCTGCCAGAACGAATGAAACTTGAACCACTGAAAAGTAAAATAATTTATCTGGTTGCCACATTGTAGGAGGCCATTTGGTCAAAAATTTGAGCCATACTTTCTGGTCCTTTCTTCTTTAGCCGGTCTCTTATTGTTTTTTACTTTGTATATTTGTCCTTTTTACCTTTCAAAATGTGGCCTACTTTTACAATTTTTATTTTGCTTAAAACGAATGAACAACGGTAGTTTATAATGTGGTCATTCAATAGAAGGAAATGTTTCTTTGCTTGCATTTATATTGTAACACTATTCTGACGTATACCCAAAACACTAAAATAATAAAAAAAATTGTCCGTTTTCTCGCCGTTTAAAAACGTAATTTATGTTAAGCAGCATCCGCTACTATAGAGACTGCATTATTTTAACAAGATCTTGGTCTTGAGTATCTTCACTGGCATTTTCACTTTAGGTTCTCTTGCCTTTCTATTCGGTGACATTTTTGGAAATGAATTTAATTGGTCAAGCACGTTGTAATGATTATCTGTGTAAAATAAATTGTTGAGCGGTCAAAAGACACAGGTATCCTTTTTAGCTCACCTGGCTATGCCAGGGTGAGCTTTTCTAATCACTTTGCGTCCGTTTTCCGTCCGTCCGTAAACTTTTCATTCAAAGATCTTCTCCTCTGAAACCACTGGGCCAATTGAAACCAAACTTGGCCACAATAGTCCTTGGGTGGTCCTCTTTAAAAATTGTATCGCTCAGGTCTATACGTCATCCAAGATGGCCGCCAGCTGGGACCAAAATTTATCATTGGACCCTATGGAAAAAAACGTTTCAAATTCTTTTTCTCTGAAACTGCTGGGTCATTAGGAACCAAACGTGGCCACAATAGTCCTTGGGTGGTCCCTTACAAAAAGGTGTTTTTTAGGTCCGCCCGATTTCCAAGATGGCCGCTAGCGGGAAACATAGTTTTAACATTGGAGCCTATGGGAAAACACTTTCAAAGATCTTCTCTGAAACTACTGAGCCAATTGGAACCAAACTTGGCCACAATAGTCCTTGGTGGTCCCTTACAAAAAAGGTGTTTTTTTTGGGTCCGCGTGATTTCCAAGATGGCCGCCAGCGGGAAACATAGTTTTATCATTGGACCCTAAGGGAAAACATTTTCAAAGATCTTCTTCTCTGAAACTACTGAGCCAATTGGTACCAAACTTGGCCACAATAGTTTTTGGGTGGTCCCTTACAAAAAAATGTGTTTTTCAGGATCGCACTACATTCAACTTGGCCACCAGCGGGGACATAGTTTTAACATTGGACCCTATGGGAAAACACATTCAAAGATCTTCTCCTCTGTAACTACTAGGCAAATTGGAACCAAACTTGGCCACAATAGTCCTTGGGTGATCCATTAAAAAAAGGTGTTTTAAGGTCTGCGCGAATTCCAAGATAGCTGCCAGCGGGGAACATAGTTTTAACATTGGACCTTATGGGAAAACATTTTCAAAGATCTTCTTCTCTGAAACTACTGAGCCAATTGGTACCAAACTTGGCCACAATAGTCTTTGGGTTGTCCCTTACAAAAAAGGTGTTTTTCAGGATTGCGCTACAATCAACATGGCCGTCAGAGGGGGACACAGTTTTAACATTGAACCCTTTGGGAAAACACATTCAAAGATCTTCTTTTCTGAAACTACTGGGCCAATTGGAACCAAACATGGCCACAATAGTCGTTAGGTGGTCTTTTGCAAGAAAGGTGTTTTTCAGGTCAGTGCTATATTCAAAATGGCCGCCTGCGAGAAACATAGTTTTAACATTGGATCCTATGGGAAAACATTTTCAAAGATCTTCTCTGAAACTACTGAGCCAATTGATACCAAACTTGGCCACAATAGTCTTTGGGTGGTTCCTTACAAAAAGGTGTTTTTCAGGATTGCACCACATTCAACATGGTTGCCAGCGGGGGATATAGTTTAACATTGGACCCTATGGGAAAACACATTCAAAGATCTTCTCCTCTGAAACTACTGGGCCAATTGGAACCAAACTTGGCCACAATAGTCCTTAGGTGGTCCCTTGCAAAAAGGTGTTTTTCAGGATCGCACAATTTCCAACATGGCCGCCAGGGGGAAACCGAACCGTCAGTGTGAAAAGAACAATCCAAGGACAATGGCAACGTCGGAAAAACGAAGAAACGAAGACATAACAGGAGCACGGCACTGAAAAGAAAATGAAGACACGCACATATACAAAAATGAACAACACGGACCCAATAAAAACCATAGGTGAGATTAGGTGCATCGGTAGAGTGAGCATCTCTTGCTTCTTATAAGACACCCGCCGTGTTGAACATGTCAACTCCGGTAGTAAAGTCAAATCCGGTAGAGGAAAATCACACTTTAGTGGCAAAGAGAAAGATCTGTAGTCATTTGGGAAACAGATATCTCATAGCGGTCCACAAGATCGTGATGTCGACCGTAAAACTTCTGTAGTGATGACCTCAAGCTATGGGCAACATACCCTTGCTTAAGTAGCCTATTTGTAAGCAACCGAGCTCTTATCAAGGTAGTCACTGTATCGACCACAGGATATTGGATTTATAGTTTAATTATATGCAAGGGCTCTTTGATATAAAATGTCTATGTTAATCAAGGACCGGGTGAGCGATACAGGCTCTTGAGAGCCTCTTGTTAAACATTGGGCCTTATCAATTCGTTTTTACATTTTGTACTCGGTCCTCTTACGGTAAGTTTCCGTTAACAATCTGTTTTATTCGGTACTCGTGCGGTATGTTACCGTTATAAATACGTTTATTCGGTGCTCGTTCAGTAGGTTTCCGGTGTCAGTTCGATGCCAGCTCGGTTTATTCGGTGCCAGGACTGTGCAAATACGGTGTACTCACTGTATACATATGGTTTTGTGCGTTTTCATTGCAATTCGTGAACGAAGAAAAATATTTACCACAGTACAAAAATGATTTTCATGCGTTCCTCATACGTTTGTTTTATACGTTGCAGTGTAAGAGCGGCTTAATGGTTGTAAATCAAAACTGACCATAAAAATGAATGCCTTCAAATCCAGGCGAGGTAAATTTATTGTTAGAAATTTGCCAAACAAACTCTGCTGCAGATGAGGAATTAATTTCCGAAATGGCCATACAGATCATTAAAATTATTGCAGTTGGAGTTAACAAATGTGTTATGCTCTCATGCTCATTTACTCCATATCGTTTCGTAAAATATTTAATACAGGAGTTTAGCTTTTACAAAATGTAATGCAGTGTGGAGTTGGAAAAACAATTTCCCGTGTTAGAGATGTATGCTTTTTATTTTTCTTATATATGGTGTACATGTACATGAGATAATATCTCATGTGTACACTTTGTTCAGTTACTATAATCTAAATTGATGTAAATTATAAAACCTAAGTTTTAAGCCCCTCGAACGTTGTTTTGTGCTTAGCTTTATTTGATATTACTGATTATTCGGATTTCGTTTGGTTTTATCCATTTGAAACATTTTTTGAAATTATGGATTTCCTATGTTTTGGATCTAGTGATGCTGATGAATAATTAATTTCCAAAATGGCCATACAGCTCATTAAAATTATTGCAGTTGGAGATAACATATGTGTAATGGTCTCATGTTCATTTACTCCACATCCTTTCGTAAAATATGCAAGTCTTTCTCTCTTTTATTTAAATTTAATGAAGTTAATTTGATATTTTGCTAGTACCATGTCATCTGTTGTTGCTTTTTTTGGTAATGAATTGAAGCAAATGACATTCTTACCCTTTAAACTTGTCTAGTGATTTAGAAGGAAATGTTGATTTTGTTTTGTAGACTATTCTGTAATGTTTACTTAAATAAAAACTTTGTCAAAGTATAAGTTACCTACATCCGGGAATAACACCAAAACATTGTGGATTGTTGCTGTCATAATTGAAATTAAAACACCGATATCCAGGGTCTCCACCGACAAGTCTGTAAAGAACATGATAGATATATCTACATTTAAAACGTAAATTAAACCATTTTTATGTTATTAGTAATACCATGTATAAGGCAAATTCGTTTCTGGAAAATAAATCCCTGAGACGGAGGGTTTTCTTTTTTAAGAAAGCCCGTTTACTGAATGGTATAACTAACTGATATCAAAAGCGCATAGAAGCGCATTTGCTTTTCATGTTTAAAACATACACACAAAAAAAGAAATAATAAATAAAAACACAAAAAACTAAATTGCACCCCTGTTTTAGTATTATTTATACAATGGCATTAAAGCAGACAAATCGAAAAGTTCAGTAGCCTTGCAAGACATTTGGCCAGGCAAATTAGACAAAACTGCCTGACCGAAAATAGATTTACAGGACCGACTCTTTAAAACCATATAGATGAAGTCGTTTTATTACCTGACATTCGATTATTGGCTCACCGACTGAAGTTTTGACTGATATGTCCTTCGGTCATTTAGTCTTTGATATGTCTGTTGAAGAGTTAACTTATTTTAACAAACAAGCACTTATGCCAGTTTTGTTTCAATATGTTAACACCCCCGAGGGAACCCCGGTGAATAGAAATAGGACCTAGTATCTCCGACTTGCAAGGTTTGACCCCTCGTAAACGGGGCTGACCCCGAGGGAACCCCGGGATATAGAAATAGGACCCATTCCGTGGTTGTGCGGGATGAATAAATACACAACCCATCTTTCGGATGGGGTGTAAACTCATATCCACGTGTTGGAAGAATAGCCACGCTTCCTGCACGTTAAAGAACCCTTGTAGCAAGCTCTTTTTGAGTGGTCCGTAGGTGATCGGCTACAAGGCTAAATTCCCCACCCCTTTCGATTTCACCCTACTGTTCCAGTGGCAGTCAGAATTTCCCGTCCCATGACCCTTTCCATACCCTAAAGTGATTATTTATTAACAAAAACTTGTTATCGTCTTGATATAGTTGAAATATTGATCAATAGACGTTCAACAATATTAAATCAATCAATCAATGTCTTAACGAGTAAACCATGGTATAAGTTACGGCAGAATTGACATTGATTGACATGTTTCTTTACTTCCAAATAGCCAATGAGATAACAGTAATTTTCACCGAGTACATGTCAATCAAAGAAAGGTAGACATGAAAAAGATATTGGTTACTAGATTTTGTAAAAAACAGAAATGAAATTATAATAATAGTACCATGTCGTATATTATTACGTTTTACGAATAATTATTTGCTTCATAACTAACATTTTTACATTTTATTTGTTTTAGCATTTTAATTTTTTTCGATTTGAGTATTGCAAAAGCTCAATTTTACGCTATTCCAAAGTGTTATATCAAAGGGAAAGAGTTAGAAATAGGCATGCAAAAGTTATAACTCTTTGGGTATTTTCTTTTGAAAAAGTGGGACATTTTTAGCTAGAAGAGATTTTTTTACAAGAACAAGCTACTGAAGCAATGTACAGTGTTTTGCAGGAAAATTTAAAAATTTGGATTTTCTCGAACAGGTCGTTTGCTTTTTGTAAGATAATTTTGCGGCTAAAACAGTCAACTCCTAATTCTATTACGGGAGATATCCTTTTTCAAAAATTATACGGGTAAAATTTTGGAGTAAACTTGAATCTGGAAAGGATACAAAAATTTCTTCCATTTTATATAATTTAAAAAATTATGGGATAGAATGTAAATGGTTGTTGTATATTAAAAATTTTTTTGAAAGTTGCGGTTTGTTAAATGTTTGGCTATACCAAAACACTTATTCGATTGAATGGATTATTAATGAACAAAACTCAAGGATCAATTAGTTCAATCATGGTACTCATAAGTGGATACATCAGCGAAAACATTGTGTTATAGAATATTCAAAACTGAATTTTGTTTTGAAAAATATTTTCTTCATTACCGTCTAACCTCAGATATATTTTCTGTAAATTTAGGTGCGGTAGTCACCGAATGCCAGTCGACACGGGAAAGGGGCACAACATTGCCAGAGAAGACAGGTTGTTCCACCTTTGTGACTTGGGTGACATCGGTGACGAATTCCACTTTATAATGTGTTGCAAAGATTTTCATAAAGACATGAACAAATATTTACCACAATATTGTTTAAAAAAATAAAAACATATATAAATTCAAAAATTTGTTTTCATCAACATATTCAGTTTAATTCAGAAAAATTGTGTAAATTTATAAAGATAAAGGTTAGAAATTTAATTAAGATATTTATGTGTATATTGTTATCATACAAGTGCTGTGTATGTAAGTATTTAACTATGTATTCGTGTATATTTCTCTGTAACAATGTATTTTGTTTGTGAGATTAAAATTTCGTTCATTTCAATTATTTCGCAGGTTCAAGCATGTATTACTCAGTAATTAATCATTTTAAATATTTTACGAAAGGATATGGAGTAAATGAACATGAGACCACAACACATATGTTAACTCCAGCTGCAATAATTTAAATGAGCTGTATGGCCATTTCGGAAATTTATTCCTCATCAGCAGCACTAGACCCCAAACAAAGGAAATCCATAATTTCAAAAAATGCCAAAAAGCATAAAACCAAACGAAATCCAAATAATCAGTAATATCAAATATAGCTAAGGACAAAACTACGATGGTGGGAGTTAATCCTTCGGTTTTAGAATTTACATAAATGTAGATAATAATAATTGAACAAAGTGTACACATGAGATATTATCTCATGTACAAGTACAGCATATCTAAGAAAAATACAGAGCATACATGTCTTCCATGGGGAATTTTCTTTATAATTCACTTTTTTACATTTTATTTGTTTTAGTGTTTTAAATTTTTGAGGTGTGTATTCATTGCATTCCAAGTGCGGTTCGAGTTAATTGACGGTTTATGTAACGCGAGACTGTGACTCTTCAGTGAGTCTTGTAATCAGATGCATTGTTGGTATAATCAGACAAAATATACGTCCGGTATGACGATAATAGGGGAATAAAGGCAAGAATTCCTATTAAAGTCATAGTTTAACCCACCATTTCTTTTGAAATGCCTGTGCCAAGTCAGGACCATTGCCGTCGACAATTTTGCCGGTGGTTTCCACCTGATTTGTCGTTTTGTCTCATGGACTTCGGCTTTTGACAACTCTGTTCGGTAATTTTGTTATTACCCCGATTCTGTAATGCAAGGTAGAAGATAGGAAAATTGTTAAGCTAACCGACCGTCACAACAAAGGCAAAGAAAGTACGTTTAATATGTGAAAATAAGCAAATATTATAAATCGTTAGGAACTATACAATAACACATTTTGATGTCTCAAATATGAAAAAGAAAGGAAAGGGGGGTAAATGTCAAGGAGACAACATCCAGTCTCTAGGTTAAAACCACCCAAAACATCTAGGGATCACCGTACGGTCCTCAACACAGTGAGGAACCTCACACCATATAGCAAGCCCTTTTAAATGGCCCCCAAAAAGTAAAAAAGTGAATAAATCAATGAAAACAACCTACATCATATAAATATGACACACTTGTATACACTGGATATATATTTCGTTCCAGCAGTCCGACTTCCTCGCATCTGTCAAGATATCTGGTTTTCAATACTACTAAATTAAGAGACTGAATTCTTTAAGCAGCATTTCCTCAGTAGCCATAAAAAATTGAAAGTATTTGTTATAAGAATTATTGAAATGATGTTTTGTTCTTCCTAAATTTGTCTTTAAACAATAGTTTTTTTCTTCCAAATCTCAAATTTTTGTGAAAATAACCGATTCCGGAGATCGTTTCCGTTCCGGGGCTTATCAACTTTCACACATGATCAATACTATTAAAACAATATGTAAATGCTAAAATAGCGTAATTGTGATTTACTGTAATGTTAATGTTAAATCGGCCCAATTTGCAATACACCATTTTATATTATGGAAAATACTTCCAAAGCACATCATTTTACGGCCGAGCATCCCTTTGTTAAAAAATAATGACATTTGTCTGGCTTGTGTCATTGTTAACAAACATATTCATTAAATTATTGTAAATTTTGGCAACAACCTTCCCATTTGCGAGGGGAAGCCGGAGGGGGTCTCATCCCGGTATCCCGACTTTATTTTTTCTAAATCCCGAAATCCAAAAGTACAAAGAAACTAAAAGACAAATGAAATCCCGATTCCAGGTGAATTTATTTCCTAAAATCCTGGGCTTAAATCATAAAATCCCGACAACTCGGCAGCCTGAAAAAGAGCCGCTCCAATTGGCAGATCAAAAGAGAGAAGGTTGGAAGGGTTGGAAGCCTCTATTTCTGGAAAATGGACCCCCTTCATTTTCTGGATATTTTTTTTATTTCGTGCAAAAAGGCAAAACTGACAAAAAAATGACCTGAAACCCCCTTTTCTGGAACTCATTGAAACCCTTTTTTGAGTCTGGACCCACAGATGCTCCCACTCCCTGCTCTGGTGCCTCATTTACCGCAAAATGGTAAATAATAAAATTGAAGAAACAAAACTAAAAAAATCAATATCAAGGGCAATTACCACAAGTACCGGAAAACATAATGCCGCAGTATAAACAAACATAAAATAGGGCCAAAACCCAAAAAAAGTTATTTGGTATACGGCATCATTGTGAAATATCTTAGTAACATTTTCTCAGCAGCTACATGTACTAATTACAGCATTTCAGCAGGTACATGTACTAATTACAGCATTTCAACAGCTACATGTACTAATTACAGCATTTTTTATATTTGGTATGCAGAATATACCGTCGGATTTGATATGAGGTCTGTTTGTGGACTTGGTTAAGATTTGACATTAATGGTAAATAATAAAAATTTCCGTAACAATTTTCTCGGCAACTACTTATATCTTTTTGTTATGCAGAATTAGGTCAGTGTCGAAGGCGAGGAAAATATATTTGTAACAGTTTTCCCAGTAACTACATGTACTTATCATATCCTTAGACAGTTGGTATGCAGCATCAGAATGAGGTCCCATGATACCGTCGGTTTTATTCTCAGGTATGTTTCCTGTCTACTTCCTGTTTGCCGACTTAACTCATTTTTGACAATTATGGTCGAAAGTACAAACTATTGGTAACAATTCGATCTTTTGACGTTTGGTGTGCAGCGTCAAGCATGATTGAGGTGCCAAATTGCGGGATTTGATTTCTGGTCTGTAGCTCATCTGCTTTCTGTTGAAGAAACTCTTGTCATATATCGAATGGTCAATCCGTTATCCCGTCTGTGATCACTTAGCCTGTATCGCTCACCTGGCTTTCAGTTACCACAATCAAGCTAATAATGTAAATTATAGCTGATCTTTAGTCTCTCAAACTTTGGTAGCTCGAACACCACCAATATATTGAACTATATTTAAAGTCTGGTGATGTTTTACTGTATTTCTTTGTTGGGGTTTTTGACAAAAAAACGTTCCTTTTTTTTGCGGTCAACAAACAATTTTCAACACCTGTTTTGAAGTTGAGACATCATTACCTATTTGGAAACCAAAGGAGAAGGGGCGATAAGGGTCTTATTTGGCCTGATAAATAAATTTGATTGAATTCACAGAATTTTGTCATTGGAATGTTCTATGGATATGGCTTTTCAGTAAACAGTAACACTTCTTAAATATTGATTTAAATCCTTCCCGGATTTGACTTCCGACTTTGACATTTTCCCGGATTGAATCACTCACAGTGTGACGGGTGATGTTAACAGAGCAGGACATGCTTACCATTCCGGAGCACCTGATGTCACTCTCAGTTTCACTGGAGTTCACACTGTGAGTGCCTTTGTTCTGAATGTTGTGGTTTCTGGTACTGTGCTTTGTGTCTGTCTGGCGTCATTGTTTTTGTGTCTAACGTCATTGTTTTCTGTGTTCTCGTTTTTGCCCTGTCTTTGGACTTCGATTTTTGTGAATTTCACCCCTTTGTTCCTTCGGTATTCTACTGCCGTTGTTTTTTTATGATTACGGAGTTTTTGAATATAGAAGAAGGGACAAAGTGAAGATTTTGTCAAAAATGACGAATTTGACCCATTTTGACTACTTTTATCTGTACAGGAAATATAGTGCACATGCAAGAACCACAAAAATATTTAGATGGGAGGTTCATTGCAATTGTAAGAATGAGTTGGTAAATTATCTAATTGGTTCCTGAATGTGCTCGATATTTCCGGTTAGGAAAACTGTTCTGAAATCTGTCAAATTCGATATATTTTTATGAAAATGCTCAAAAGTAGCCTTTTCATGACGTCAGAACAGTACCTATTGTGACGTCATTGGTTCTAACTTTTTGGTTTTTTTTTCTGTAAATGGGATCTCAACTTTGAAACGAACATGAAAGAAAATCTTGATGTGCAACTTAGAAATTCACTGTAATCTTGGGCCAAATCAACCCCTTATCGCAACTTGTCCTTTCATAGAAATCGGACAATGTTGAATTTTCCCGCCTTTGTTGGCGGCCATTTTGAAAATGGCGTTCAACGAACAATTTTCAACACTGGTTTTTTCTAAAAAAACATCTGGTAAAAAACTTTTCGAAATGTCACCTTTCCTTTGATGGAACTCTTGTCAGCGATGTTTCATTTGTCAAAAATCTTGGCAGACACTTAGTATGGAAAAACAAGTCAGTGCAACATCAAAATCTTGTTTTTTCCAAATGCGGAACATTGGACAAATCCGCAATTAAATCAGTGCAGATGCTTGTAGGACACACGTAAATTCGTTAGTAACATCTCGGTCAGATTATGGAAATGCTGTGATATATGGACTACCTACTAATCTAACGATGAAACTACAAAGAGTTAAGAATACATCAGCAAGGTTGATATCGAGGACCAAGAAACACCAACATATTACACCAACTTTAATTTCATTTCATTGGCTACCAGTACATTATCGTTGTCATTTAAGATTTTAATGTATGTTTTTAAATCACTTCATGGTAGTGCACCCGTTTATTTACAAGAACTAGTGAATTTTTATCAACCATCCCGTTATTTAAGATCAGAGAACAGTGCTTTAATAAAACCACCTCGTATACGAACAAAAACTTCTGGTGAGAGACGCTCTGACAAGGCAGCTGCTACATTGTGGAAAAGCCTGCCGGCGAAAACTAGAAATGAACAATCGCTTTTATGTTTTGAACGCAGTGTTAAACATATCTTTTTAGACTTGCTTATCTAGATTCTTAACTGTTTACCTACTTATTTTATACCCCCCGAGGGAACCCAGGGGTATAGAAATAGGACCTAGTATCTCCGGCTTGCAGGGTATGACCCCTCCTAAACATGGCTGACCCTGAGGGAACCCCGGGATATAGAAATAGGACCCATTCCGTGGTTGTACGGGATTCTAATATGCGTACAATGTAAACCATGACGACTAGCCATATGAAAATCTCCAATAACATAGTGAGCGACTTCACAACAGTCTTTACTCTGAAATTGACGACGTCACAATATGTTTTGTGCACAAAAACGTCATTAAATCTGAGGTAATGGCTGTCGTTACCGTGTACACTATAGGTCCGCTCAGATTATGAAATGTCATATTAGAATCGAAATAATTCATGTTCGCCGGTGGTTTGTAGTCGATTTACATATGGGTGTCCATTATTTTTGTTTATTTTACACCTCGCTCCGCTACGCTACGCTCTGGGTAAAATATTTACGAAAATAATGGCCACACATATGTAAATCTCCAACAAACCACCGGCGACCATGAATTATTTCTTAATAAATACACAACCCATCTTTGGGATGGAATGTAAACTCAGGTCCACGTGTTGGAAGAAATGCCACGCTTCTTGCACGTTAAAGAATCCTTGTAGCAAGCTCTTTTTGAGTGGTCCGTAGGTGATCGGCTACTAGGCTATATTCCTCGCCCCTTTTGATTTCATCTTACTTTTCCAGTGGCAGTCAGCATTTTCCCGTCCCATGACCCTTTCTTTACCCTAAAGTGATTATTTATGAACAAACTTGTTCTCGTCTTGATATAGCTGAAATATTGCTCAGTAGATGTTAAACAATATTCAATCAATCAATCAATCTTATTGTATTGACTATAAACATTTGGTTTTAAGATATAATGTATATCCATTTTTTCCCTATTTATTCATCGTTAAGTTGGATTTTTTTTCCTTATGAGGCATATTTTCAAAAGTTTGTTATTTTATTTTTTAGTTCTTCGAAATTTTGTTCTTTTCGTTATAATTTTTTTTTTATAGATTCATCAATTCCCTTACAATTTTTGCAATCATAATTTTAAACTTACATCAATCTTAATTTTTGTGAGTTTATTTTTAATTGAAGTTATATTTGGCTTCTAAAAAATATAAATTTGTGGGAGATTTATCTTTTATAATTCATAGATTTATGTATTGTTATATTGTTATATGTATATTAAGCGCTTAGTGTAAATATTTGTTAAATAAGCGCTATAGAAATATTATGTAATGATAATAATAATAATAATTTTGAAGTCGCAACATCAATATCTATTTGGAAAGCAAACTTCATTGAAATCGGACAATGTTGAATTTTACCGCCCTTTCTGGCAGCCATTTGAAAATGGCAGACAACAAACAAGTTTCAAAGCCGGTTTTGAAATCCACTTGGATACCAAATTTCATTGAAATCGGACAATGTTGAAATTTCCCGCCTTTTTTGGCGGCAGTTTTGAAAATGACGGTGAACGAATAATTTTGAGCATCGGTTTTGAAGTTGCGACACAAATACCTATTTGAAAACCAAATTTTTGGGAAATCGGACAATATTGAATTTTCCCACCTTTTTGGCGGTCAACGAACAATTTTCAAAACCTGTTTTGAAGTCGCAACATCAATATCTATTTGGACACCAAATTTCATTGTAATCGGACAATTTTGAATTTTCCCGCCTTTTTTGCGGCCATTTTGAAAATGGTGGTCAACGAACAATATCAATGGCCACAGCGTGGCAAACATTTTATCAATTTACACTGAACCTTCATTTTGTATAGTTTTAAAAATAGAAGAAGAAATTATGAAAATTAACACTTGGACCCTATCTGTTACACTTTTTGAAATAAAAAATGCACACATTTTACTGAAAAGGGCTATAACTCCGAGATTGGATTTCAGATTTTCTTCATTGCGCGTTAGGTAGATCTCATCATGTTGATCATTTTAACCCCTTATCAGATTTTTGATATCTATAACGGTTTTCAAGATATTGGCCAAAAACTGCAATTTACCCCTATGCTCTATTTTTAGCAACGGCGGCCGTGTTGTTTGACATGCGGCCTAATCGAACACAATTTTGAGAAGCCATACTCTGGTGATGATTTAGGCCAAGTTTGGTTACAATTGAGCCAGTGGTTTCTGAGGAGAAGATTTTTGAAAATGTTGACGGACGGACAGACGGACGACGGACGCATATTGATAGCAAAAGCTCACTATGTGAGCTAAAGATGAGACTTTGGCTACTGTTACCGCGACTGATGGCTTCTGTAGCTGGTCAAGTGCGACAGTTTAGTGCTATAACCAAAGAAAAGATTTCCTGATGTTTTGTGCGTTTTTATTCGTATATTAGATTGTATGATACATATCTTTAATAAAAATAAACTTATCAGGAATATGTTGGTCATTGGCTTGTCCTTGTCCTCTTGTAATTTTGAATTCTTGATATTCGTGTTATTGGAGGTGGTTTGTTCCCCTTTATTTATTGACTTTTTACTATTTTGGTCAGTTAGACCTTGCTATATGGTGTTAGATCCCTCGGTGTGTAGGAGACCGTACGGTGACTCCTAGTTACTTTGTTTTGGGTCTTTTTAAATATCAAAATACAGAAGTTACTGTTAATTAATTTTTGTATATGCTCATTTCGACAAATTATGTTTCATCAGTGCAGATCAAATCGAAATATTTGGAGGCCCATGAACAGAAAAACGTGTAAATCTGATAGGAAAAAAATAACCAAAACGATCTAAACAGGGAAGCCAAAATTCAGGAAAGGACAGAGTCTTTGCTTTCATCCTTAAAAAAATTAATCCCCCTGTCTTTTTCTGAACGTAGACTTATCGTGAAAACTTTCATACTTCATATGTTTGTTCTCATTATCAATGTTCTATTGTACGATTTATGTTTATACATTATCTTAATGGCAAAACTATGCGTTTCTGAATAAATATATTATAATACAATTAAAATATTTACAGGTTTTAAGAAACTTTCCTATAGAACGCAGTCTTATATACTATTCTTGAATCTCTCCCTATTTTACCCATTTCAACACACATTATAACAGAATACGCTTTTATTTACGGTTTTTGAATTCCTCTCGTGTTTCGACCATTTCAAGACAGTTTTCTACAGATCATGATCTTGAATCTCTCCGTTGTTTTTACAGTTAGCTATAGAGAATTTTTATAGATCGCCCTTTCAACGGAATAAAACCAATGATTAAAAACTATTCATCACACTTTAATTCGTTAAAATTTGTGTGCTCTTTAACATGGGATAGATTCATGATACACAGTTTATGAATTAAATGTTGCAAGAAATCATGGAAGCATGGTTAAGATGTATCTCCCGTACGGGACACTCTAGAATGAACATAAATCTTTGGATTTTGTTCATTCTTTGAATAGAAGTTCCAACGTGAAGAACAGGAGCTTGCCCCCGGTCGTATTTATTTACTATCATTTGTAAGTTTGTGATTTTTATGTTCGTACCTCATTCAAAATTGTCACCAGCACGGGACACAGTTTAACATAGGACGCTATGGATAATGTATTCAAAGATCTTATTCTCTGAAACTACCAAGCCAAAATGAACCAAAATTAGTCACAATAGTCCTTGGGTGGTCCCCTTTAAAGTTTATGATTTTTACGTTCGTACCTCATCCAAGATGGCCACCAGCGTGGAACATAGTCTAACATACGGACCCTATGGGAAATGCATTCAAATGTCTTCTCCTCTGAACCTACTGAGCCAATTGGAACCAAATTTGTTCACAATTGTCTTCGGGTGGTCCCTTTCAAAGTTTGTGATTTTTATGTTTGTACCTCATCCAAGATTGAAGCTGTAACATCTGGTGAACTAATTTATAGTATGAATCGGTGGTCTTTTGGTGACAATAAATAAAACCAGTCACCAGGTGAGCGATACAGGCTCATATGAGCCTCTAGTTGGACATCAGCGTAGTGGCTTATAGTGGAATCATTTTTCAGGTGAGCGATCCAGGCTCAGTCCCTAAGACTCTAGTTTTTTTTTTAAATATCAAATTGCCATTCGTTGTATCATCCTATGAATTGCTAAAATCTTCGGATTTTATATTTACAAGTTTCCTAACAATGGACTTGATGAGTGCCTTGGTGGTTGCTTAAATATGTTGTTTTTGCCTTTGGGCCTTTGTCGGGCAACGTGACTGTGCTTGAAAGATTACTTTGACATAGAGTAGCAACGCCAATTTTCACTTTTATGCAGTTCAGAGAGTAAAAAGAGACGGTAGGACCTCTCTTAGAAAAAAACCAAACGAAGCCTTAAATCGTACTCGTAGACAAAAAAATTGAAGGTTGTCAATTACTCAACGACTGGTCTAAGACTGCTTCTTGGTACACCCTTACATTTAAGATGTTCTTAGCTCTCTCTTACCTCTTATTAGTGCTTCATGGTACCAGCTCAAGAATGGTAAATTGAAATTTCATATTTTAACTTGCAGCTGATATTTTTCTCACAATTGATATTCTAGTATTATAATTCTGAATGATGTAAATGCTTGTGTTTGTTAATTAACAAAATCAAAAATTTTGTCAAATTTACAAAAAAAAAAATTCAAATTAACTGATTGGTAATGGAGAGAAATAGTATGATTAATGAACCAATGGATAGTATTGATTTTGTCATGTGATCGTGTCGTTGTACATAAAGAACACAAATATACCCTTAGCTTGTTGACAATTCACCCATAAGTGCATGTACCAGCACTGCTGGCAAATAAATATCGAAAAAAGTAATATGCAGTTTTCTGTTCAAGAGGATAAAAATAAAACGAATGTTAAATGAAGAATTCTGAAACTGAGGGTGTTTTTCTCCCAATGATTCTTTTTCAGGACTATTTTTTTTGTAAGAAAATATTCATAATGTATCCATATTTTTTTTAATGAGAATAGGTGGCTGAGCTACATTAGCTTCTTAAAAACCCCGAAATGTAGAAGAAAAACTAGCGTGTGCAATTAATTCTTATATTAAGACTATTTATATCTCAAAACTCACTTTCAATTTTAAAGGCGAATCGTTTACCTGAAGATAACAAAGCTCCCATTTATCATAAAACATTCTAACTGATCAGTTCGGGTATTAGGTCCATCCATGAAAGTAAAAGTTGCGGTCGTTCCCGATGGATCAAAAACGAAGCTTCCGGCTGATACTCCATCTGCTTCCAAATTGTAGTTATTACTTCTTAGCCCACATGGCAGATTACATGGTCTATTTTGCGCTATAAAAATAATAATGATCATATTTTATATTAATAATTTTAATTATATATACTACAGAAAAGTATTTAGTACTTTGGTTCTGGATTCAACAAATAACAATATTCACAGTCAGTAATATTTTTAAATCCAAGTAATAACACCCTAGTGCTAGACCCATTCCATAACTGATTTCTGCATTACTACCCATCCACGTGCATGTGGTGATTTGTTAATTCTGTATTATATCATTCAAATATATAGTGATTTTAGGTCTTCCGAGCGCGTCCAAGGTGTTGGAAAGGGGAATATCCTGTCCATGCTGAGTACTAAGGTCATTATAAGGAATGACTGACTACGAAAATATGTAGACAAACCGTGTGAAGAAGCGCCACATACTACCCAGTAAAGACATCCATTTTTTTTTAAATTTTGTAAGAAGTGCAGCCTTCCAATGCGGTATATTTATATATACATTTGTATATATATATATATATATATATAATAATTCTTAAAATTGTTTATTCCAATCAGGGAAGTTTGAAATGTTTTAATTGATTGATTGATTGATTGATGTTTTTCGCCAACTTCAGCAATATTTCAGCAATCAATGTTTTAGCTTTGATTGTCAATCTCACATTAGCATACAAGTTCCGCAGAGGAATGGTGTTTCCGTTTATCGATTCTCACTTCTGGCGCTCTGTTTGCCCCTTACCTTAGACGAATATATATATATATTCTGCCCCTAGCCATTTCCTCCTTTTCCAGTGGCAATCAAAACTCGTTGCCAAGGTGGTCACTTTTACCTTTATTTTCATATTCTTTTACCCATATATGTGATTTTTTGAATTGATTTACTTAATCTCGTCTTTAAATAGCTGAAATATTGCTCACTGGAAGTAAAGATTTTAAAACTAACTAATCAATTTCATTTTTACTATCATTGTGCATACGTGCAAATGTGCATTTTGGTTGACTTTGTATCATGGTTCAAACTTGAACTCGACACATAACAATATATCAACAATAATAACGTTGTTCAATTGCTTAGTTTTACTTTGTAGTTGTATAGACTGTGTCTCATTTGCATTTACTCTATATCCCTTCATTGCTAATTTAATAAATCATGTTCAAATAAGGTAGAAAGAAACTTTTATTCATATCCATGAGATTTGCGGCAAGTCGATACAAATCCTAAATTATAAAGTAAAGATTACAGTAACCACCTACAATGGCCGAAAATCAAAATCACATGTCACAATCCACAAGTAAACTGTACTAGAAAAAAAAACAGACTAACGTAAATTACGATAAAAAATATTGAAATCTATAATAAAAAAAAATAAAGGTTAGAAATCACCAATTCATTTCTTTATCAATTTCAACTGAATTTCCCCATTTTGAAATCTGTCAAATTTATCTTAAGTTTAACCTGTATGAAACCAGATATTATCCAAAAGGAGCATATCTCGTCAACATCATATACAAATTTCAGCATGGGGAATGAAAGGTTATGGATGAAATGCACATGAGACAAAGTCTCTATAAATACATGGTAAAAACAAGCAAAGGAACAACTGTTTTATTGCATACCTTTAAAGCCTTCCAAGAGAGTTCGGAAGGTTAGAAAAACCCTATCTACAAATATACACGATAACGACCAAAACATTACTCATTCATAGTATACCGGAAAACTCCTATGATAAGTACTGAAAGGATATTTCTAGTCAATTAACCTTGGTATCAAATTAAGCCTGACACATCAATGTTCAAACAGGTGTATCATTTATTTCATTCAGACATTTATTTTTAAAGGTGTAAGAATTAAAAGTTATACTTAGATTCTAAAAGAGCTATTTTCTTATATATTCTAAGCTCTGATTGGCTATTTTGGTGGTTTGACACCTTAACATGACATTAAAATACCCCAAGTGCAATTGCTGCACTTAATCATGGATTTTATTTAATTTTCAAATTTTATACAGAAAATAACATCCTTTTCCAAATATTTCCCTCCATTGCATCACTATTCAAAAATTCACAGATCTAGTGTTTTCAGTGCTTTGATTAAGCACAATCACTCACAGATGTCAAAATAGACACAAAACCAAAAGTACTTCTTTTATGTAATAAATCACAACCCATGTTTAATTCTAAGCCCTCAGAGTATTTTTGTATCAAAATATAGCTGTACATGTTCAAAGCTGCCTCAAATTAAGAAATTATGCTACAAAATTTCACCTTCCCCCCAATTTGAGAAGGTGCTTCTGAGGTAATTTTTTGCACTTGAAATGGTATTTACTTTGACTGTGATCATACAAATAGCATTTTAAATGCAGATTGATTGATTGATTGATGTTTTACGCCAACTTCAGCAATATTTCAGCTATATTGTGGCGAGAACAGTTAAATATATTGAACTATTTTAATACATAAATATATAAAATATAAATATAAAACCATTACAGCTTTATACAAGTAAAACCGATGTGTAAAATATAAAAACATAATACGAGAATTGTAAGTTTAATTGTTATAATTGTAAGTTTAATTGTTTTAATATAAGAACCTTAAGATAAATCCATTTAAATCTTATGAAATAAATTGATTGCTTTTAAAAATTGAACGATTTTGTAGCCAGCGACATTTGTAAATAGGTCTTTAAGACAATCAGCAGAATGAAAATCACGCCTGATATCGGCAACATCTACACAGTCAATTAAAACATGTTGAATTGTGTAAGGACAATTGCATGGAACACATTCAGGTCGATCATCATTGTTGAGGATAAAACTATGTGTTGCTCTAGTATGTCCAATACGACATCTGGTCAACACTACCTGTTCCCTACGGTTTTTACCGCAGGAACCGACTTGTTTACCGACGTCTGACTGTATTCCATGCAGTTTATTATTTATTTGCAGATCCCATTTGGCCTGCCATAACTTGAGAATGTATTTAACTATTAAAGGCTTCATGTAGGTGTACGGTACTGGACAATCCGCCATCTCGTCGTCTAGTGCATCCTTGGCTTCCTGGTCAGCAACTGTGTTTCCATAGATCCCCACATGACTAGGGATCCAAACATAAATGACTTCTTTGCCTAATGCTACAAGTTTTTGTAGAATTCGGCTATTTTCAAAATAATTGTGTGTTTTGCTTTCCGACTTTCAATTGCCAATAGGCAAGAGAGTGAATCAGAACAAATCATGAATTTATTTGATTGCGATACAGCTACAAATTTAAGTGCTGAGTAAATAGCGTTAGCTTCAGCAGTAAATATGGAACTAGAGGATGGTAATCGGAGAGTTGCTGCACGATCTCCAAAAACGGCTGCAGAAGCCACTCTGTCTCCATCCTTAGAACCATCTGTGTAAATTTGCAAGTATTCAGGATTTTCAGATTTTATTCTTGCAAAGTCCTGCTGGATAACCAGAGTTTTAAATGCAGAAATTGATGTCAAGAAGACAGGGGAAAATCAGCTTTGTTTATTTTTTGAGCTGCTGAAGAATATTAGGTTTGTGAGTTGTCCAAAAAACCCGATATGAATAGGTATTATGATAGTATTAAAACTACTGAAAATCCACCCAGGTGCATTTAGTGTCCTTCTGGTAATTATATAAAGAAAATAATATTATAAAATAAATGCAAATTATGAAAATGGTGGCAAATTCAAAATGTCGTCCCAAAATCAGATGATAAAATTTTGACTCGGCTCTTGTTTTGACACTGTGGACCCTAAATAAAAATTTTACTCTGATTAGTAGAGGAACAGCATGATTTTTTTTATTTCTGGGGTTCAAGTCCACATCCAACTGCATATATAACCATTTCTGCTTAAAAAATTATTGTATACAAATCAGATTTTTAAAGAAGGCACCTCAGTCAGAGTTGTCGCTAATGTTCGAGACACCGAAGCTAGAAATTTGTAAATATTGAACATATATTCAAAAGAGTGACAAATTCCTGGGTAAAATCAGACCAAAATGTTGGCACCAGCTGGCTCAAAATTTAATCGTTACCTCATATTCATATATTTTCCGAAAGGTGCATATCCCGTCAACATTATATCAAAATTTCAGCATACCTTTAAAGCCTTTCCAGAGAGTTCCGAAGGTTGGAAAAACCCTATCTATAATATACACGACAACGACCAAATCCTAACACATTCATAGTATACCGGCAAACCCTATTGAGTGTGCATTTCAGTTGGTTCGTTACTTTCGAGCGTGTTCTTTGTACAGTGATTTTTTAACAGAGCTAAAACTCTGTTCCAAAAGCTGCTTAGTCAGGGATTTGTTCAACCTATGTTAATTTCATCCCTCAAGAAATTCTATGGCCGTCACCATAAAATCATTGACAAATATGACGTGTTAGTGTCCCAAATGAAATGAAATCGTTTGCTTTTGAAGAAAAAACATCCCGTTGGGACATACTAGGCGACGTGTTCCCATCTCTAATTTTTATTTACTTACTTTATTTTATGTTTATACGACTATTATGAACTCTAATTTTATCCCGTCGATCAGCACATACATTTCTGGTCACAAATATATAGAAGAAATATAATAAAAGTGGTATTTTTCAACTTCACTCATGCCAAAGTAATACCAAGCGTCCGCTTCGGTAGTACCAATATCAGGTGTCGTACCCATACGGTGTTATATATTCTAAGCTCTGATAGGCTGAATTAGTGGTTTGACAGCTAAAATTTCACTACGCTTGTTTTTTTTTGTTTTTTTTTTTATTTGGTTTTTTTTTCATAGAATTTATCAGCCATTTTGCACGAAAACCGACTTTATTGAAACTTGCAATGTCCAAATTTTACGACATTTTGCTTAAAACTAAGGAGTATCTCCCTTATGCATACTTCTGTCCTTAGCTGAATTTTTGGCTTTTCTATTTATATCTTTTTGGTAATTTGTTCTCCATCAGCTTTTACACGTTTTTCGGTGAATGGACTTCCAAAGGTTTTGGTTTTATCTGCACTTATGAGACATAAGTTGTCGAAATGCGCATATGCAGAATATAAATTAACAATAACTTCGGCATTTTGTTATTATTTATATATTATAGACGGGAATATATATCACAGCTCATATTTACCTTAAAATAAATTAACTTTTCTCCTGTGAACTTAAAATATTTTACTAATATATTTTACTATGATATAGCTATTTAATGATTTGATATACTGGGTACAACGAAACAAATGGCGATATTTCACAAAGCTTCCGGATTGAAAATTTTACGGGAAAAGCTAAGGGAGCTAATTTGCGGCAAAGTGGAGAAAATTTGCCGTTTCACACTAAACCTTACCCTGGTATTTTTTTTTTAAATGAGCAATTAAATTCCGCAGGGCAACACATCTAACTTAATTCAGGTATACAATATATGCTACCTAAATTAAACGCACATGCATACTTAACTTAATAAACAATGAACGATATGGAGTTAATTACAAATGCATGGTATAACCAAGCAAAGCAACAACGCCTTCATTGTTATTCTTCATCTTGACGTCCCCAGTAGGTATTCAACAATGAGCTTTGCTCATAGCTCATAGTAAGTTCAAGACGGTCACTAGCATCGGTTTGAGCGGAATTGTTTTGCTTAAAGACGAACAACGCACAATTGATATCTTAATATCAACAACCAAAAAGAAGTGCAACAATGGCTAGACGGAGTTGTCGGAAACGACAACTATTCCCGCATTTTTTCAGGTAAAACTCATATCCTCCAAATCCAATATGTCTGCAATCTAGAGTAATGAGTTTCCGAAACTACAATTATAACCGTACTCAAAACCGTAAAGTTCTGGGCATAATTTTTGTTGACATTTTTGAAATCGAATAATCGATGGTCACTATTTTAACTAAAAGAAATTCAAGGATATAGGGTTGTTAGGTGTATTAAAAAATAATTGGACTTTGAAACATTCAGGAAATTTACCAAACTTTGAATCAAATATTTTGGAAATACAATTATTTAAAATGCTTATTGTAATTACAACAAATTTTTAGTCTATGGTTTCAATGAACAATTAAAAAACAGAAAACCAAAACAAACAAAAAACAAAAAAAAACACACAAAAAAAACAAAAAACAGTGGTCTTCGAGACTTGCAGGAAATATACCAAAAAAATGAGATCATATGTTTTGGAAATCAAATTAATGAAAATGTGTGTCCTAACTAAACACATTCAAAATGTTATATGGCAAAGAAGATTTTCAAAAATAAGTGGTATTTTGACATTTTTAGGAAATGAACCTAAATTAGAATCAAATATTTTGGAAATCCTATTGGTTAAAATTTTTGTTCTAATGGAAACAAATTCTAAAAGCATAATTACTATGTACACGGGCACCAATCTCGCAACTCATATAGCATTTTGTTATGAAAGAAAAATCGTGATGACAGTATCCTGTTAGGAATGATGATATCGAAGTCACCGCTTCGATATGCAAGTACCAATATTTGCCATCATATTACCCGTTAAGTAAATTGGAGAATGTAGTTCAATGGCTATTAAGTCCAGGATGATATACATTCTATTTAACGGTAAAGTATTGTTTGCTGAATTACTGTTTTTGCTGGGTTGAACTTGTCAAATTTTTGACAAACCGTCCGACATTAGTTTTTTTTCAAAATCAGCAATATTTAATGCATAATATATTGTTATACTTCCGATTGTAATATTTACACATGAAAAAGAAAGGAAATGGGGTAAATGTCAAGGAGACAACATCCCATGTCCAGGTTAAAACGATAAAAAAACAAAACATCTAGGGGTCACCATATGGTCTTCAACACATTGAGGAACCTCACACCATATAGTAAGCCCTAAATGGCCCCGAAAAGGTAAAAAAGTGAATAAATCAATGGAAACAAACCACATCCAATAACCCAAATATCAAGAAACTAAAATTGTATAAGAAGACAAGGACAAAGACCAATGACCAACATATTCCTGACTTGGGACAGGCGCAAAAATTGCGGTGGGGTTAACGTTTACCTTGATATGTCCCTTTGACACTCAAAAAATTATATTTTATCTGAAATTATAGATTTTGTGAATCGTTATGAGTGATTCTATCAGGTTATGAGTTATGGGATGTTTCATTTGTGATTGATTGATTGATTGATTGATGTTTTACGCCAACTTCAGCAATATTTCAGCTATATCGTGGCGAGAGCTCTTAAGTATATTAACTAATTAGAATAGTTATATAGTAAAAATATCTATAGTAAACCATATAGCTTTATACAAGTTAAAGAAATGTGTAAAATGTTAAAAACATAATTAAAGAAATTATGGTTTGACTAACAATATTAAAAATTAGAAACTAGTTTAAAATTGATCTTTTTAAATCTTACTAAATAAATTGATTGCTTTTAAATATTGAACGATTTTCTCGCCAGCGACATTTGTAAATAGGTCTTTAAGACAATCAGCTGAATAAAAATCACGCCTGATATCGGCAACATCTGCACATTCAATTAAAACATGTTAGATTGTATAAGGACAATTGCATGAAATACATTCAGGTCGATCATCACTGTTGAGGATAAAACTATGTGCTGTTCTAGTATGTCCAATACGACAACGGGTCAACACTACCTGTTCCCTACGGTTTTTACCGCAGGAGCTGACTTGTTTACCGACGTCTGCCTGTATTCCATGCAGTTTATTATTTATTTGCAGATCCCATTTGGCCTGCCATAACTTTAAAATATATTTAGCGATTAAAGGCTTCATGTCAGTGTAAGGTAGTGCTGGACAATCCGCCATCTCGTCATCTAGTGCATCCGTTGCCTCCTGGTCAGCAACTGTGTTTCCATAGATCCCCACATGACTAGGGATCCAAACATAAATGACTTCTTTGCCTAATGCTACAAGTGATTTGTAGAATTCGGCTATTTTCAAAATAATTGGGTGTTTAGTTTTTCGACTTTCAATTGCCAATAGGCAAGAAAGTGAATCGGAACAAATCATGAATTTATTAGCGGGGCAGGACATGCTTACCCTTCCGGAGCACCTGATGTCACTCCCGGTTTTCATGGGAGTTCACACTATGAGTGCCTTAGTTCTTAATGTTATCTTTTTATTTCCGTGCATTGTAGCTGTCTCACGTCCTTGTTTTGTCTTTGTTTTTATTTGTTACCGTTTCTGCCATGTCTTTGGACTTCGAGTTTTGTAGTCATCGCTTCCCTTGTTCCTTCGGTATTCTACTGCCGTTGTTTTATTTGATTGCGATAAAGCTACAAATTTAAGTGCTGAGTAAATAGCGTTAGCTTCAGCAGTAAATATGGAGCTAGAGGATGGTAATCGGAGAGTTGCAGCACGGTCTCCAAAAACGGCTGCAGAAGCCACTCTGTCTCCATCCTTAGAGCCATCTGTGTAAATTTGCAAGTATTCAGGATGTTCAGATTTAATTCTTGCAAAGTCCTGCTGGATAACCAGAGGATTGGTATCAACCTTTTTGTGTTTGCGTAATTCAAAATTAAATGTTGGTTTTGGGTTCAGCCATGGAGGTTTTTTGGGAGTTTCTATAGGAGCAATTTCATCTAAATTTATATTAGCAGATTCAAGGTGTGGTTTGATACGGAGACCAAAATGTTGTATAACGTTTGGGCGTTTTTCGTAGTCAGCTTTGTGAAGAGGTTTGAAAACACAGTTGTGAGAAGGATTGGAAGGATACGCTTTAAGCTTTGTTGCATATTGTAAACCAAGTTTAATACGTCTGTCTTCCAAGGATGGTTCATTAGCTGCAGCATACATACTCTCCACAGGAGAAGTTCTAAACGCACCTAATAAAAGACGCAAACCTTGGTGGTAAACGGTGTCTAGTAATTTAATGTATGATTTACGGGCGGAACCGTAAATAAAACATCCATAATCTAGTTTGATCGAATCAACGATCGATATAAATTTAATAAAACAGTGCTATCCGCATCCAAGTCGGTACTCGACACAACTTTTAAAATATCTAATGCCTTGAGGCATTTGTTTTTAAGCATTTTGATATGGGGGAGAAAGGAAGTTTACTGTCAAAGATTAAACCAAGGAACCTGGCTTCTTTTACAATAGTTATAGGGTTATTGTATAGTTTAAGCTCTGGGTCTGGATGCATTTTCCGTTTACAACAAAAATGCATCCCTGTTTCATTAGTGATGTGACTAAAAGGCAAAGTTGTTTTATGAGTGATGTTACTAAAAGACAAAGTAAAATCGCCACTCCAGATAATATCTTCCAAGAGATGAATATTATTTTTTTAGTGGTTTCAATATAATTTTTCAATACAAAAAAAATCCTATTTCTTAATGTAAATGTTGTCTGACTGTGCCTTTTGGTAGATCTAAATTACAGTGTTTACATAGATACCTGGGATATCAAAATATCATATCGTATTGGATATATATTGATTTGGAAAAATACTATCGTTTTAGCTCAGCTTGCTATAGCCAGGATGACCTTTTCAGGTCACTGCTGTCCGTCGGTCGGTCGTTACTTTTCCTTCAAAGGTCTTCTCCTCTGAAACCACTGAGCCAATAGTTCCCCTTCAAAGATATTTATTTTATTTTAGAGTCTCATCTAAGATGGCCACCAGCAGGTAACATATTTTAGCATATTACACTATAGGAAATGCATTCAAAGATATAACTGCGCAAATCAATATCAAACTTTGTTTACATGTACAATAGCCCTTGATGGTCCCATTCAAAGTGTGTGATTATTATGTTCACACTTTATCCGAGATGGCTATGCAAGTTGGTACCTCAGTTTTTTATAGGACTTTTTGGGAAATGCATACATTCTCTTCTGAAATTATTGAGCCAGTTGGCAACATGGTCACAATAATTCTGAAGTGATCAACTTCAACATTGTTAATTTTATGTTCTTAACTTATCCAAGATTGTCGCCAGCGAGGAACATAATTCAACACCTGACCCTATGGAAAATACATTCAAAGAAATTCTCAGAAACTACTATGCATATCGGAACCAAATTTGGGTCATAAAATACCTTTGGTGGTCCCTTTAAAGTTTGTGATTTTTTATGTTTGTACTTCATACTACCACCGTCTTTTTTCTAAAAGTGCTGTATCAATATTATCTTCCGTAATGAAAAGTTTTTGTTGTGGGAATTTTAAAACATAGAAATTGTTGTGAAAACCAGTCTGTAGAAGGATTTCCCGTCACTGGAAAGCTTGGAATTACACATTTTCAATTTAATTTGTCTGCGAATTTTCTTGAGTAAGTTAAAAAGGGACAACTGTTTATGAATCTATGCGAGTTTTATTTCACAGTCATATGCGGACAAATTTGCTACATATTTATCTTTGATATGTATTTTTCTGTCAAAATAGCTTACTCGGCAGTTTTAAAATGGCTTCAACATTCAAAATGTCATGATCCCGCTTCGAATTTCAAACTTAATTGGCTGAAAATTTCCATTATTACAGATGAGTATTTATGTATAGAATAGACGTAAACAATGTGTAGAATCTTGTTAGATGCGGACAAATATGTTCTGAAGCGTTTCAATAGATAATTTTACAAAATTTCCATATCTCCCCTATGCATTTCAACTAAACATGGCCGACAAGCAAGAGATTCAAGATGGCCGCTATGCAAATTAGTAAAGTACTCCTGATTCTGCCATATGTAGGAGTTAGACTGTTAGTGTCTTATTTTTATGGCGTTTGTACTGGTTTTTACTTGTGTGATACCTCATTGTCTCGTTGTTTATCATCCTTAAGTTGCCATGTCTTTTGGATTTGAGGATACTATGTCAATCGCTTCGGTATTCATTTGTAAATTTATCCGCTGTTAAATTTGGTTTGCTGTATATATTGTTATCTTATCTCGTGTACATTTACTCCATATACTTTTACTTTGTTTATGTATACTGATTAATTGATTGATTGATTGATATTTTACGCCAACTTCAGCAATATTTCAGCTATATTGTGGCGAGAACTGTTGGGTTTATTGAACAATTTTAATAAATACATAAAATATTAATATAAAACCATATAGCTTTATACAAGTAAAACAGATGTGTAAAATGTTAAAAAACATAATAGTAATTTTTGGTTTAACAATAACAATATTAGAAATTAGAAACTTGTTTAAAATTGATCCATTTAAATCTTACTAAATAAATTGATTGCTTTTAAAAATTGAACGATTTTGTCGCCAGCGACGTTTGTAAATAGGTCTTTAAGACAATGAGCAGAATAAAAATCACGCCTGATATCGGCAACATCTACACATTCAATTAAAACATGTTGAATTGTATAAGGACAATTGCATGGAATACATTCAGGTCGATAATTACTGTTGAGGATAAAACTATGTGTTGTTCTAGTATGTCCACTACGACATCGGGTCAACACTACCTGTTCCCTACGGTTTTTACCACAGGAACCGACTTGTTTACCGACGTCTGACTGTATTCCATGCAGTTTATTATTTATTTGCAGATCCCATTTGGCCTGCCATAACTTTAAAATGTATTTAACGATTAAAGGCTTCATGTCAGTGTACGGTACTGGACAATCCGCCATCTCCGTCATCTAGTGCATCCTTGGCTTCCTGGTCAGCAACTGTGTTTCCA
>MJUU01016206.1:57492-69708 GCA_002080025.1 Modiolus philippinarum | reverse complement strand
CAACGTGGCTATCAAACTTACCTCAACTAACTCTAAGGATCATTTCTACAAAAAAAACTAAAAATTTTCAAAATGGACACCACTGCTTGCAATTGCAAATTTAGTTAATTTTCCGCTTTCTTCCTTTATTGTGGTCGCAATAAACATGTTCGGAGGAGATGATATAGAGCTTGGAAAAATTGTAGGAAGTTGGCCCTATATATTAATATGTGCATTATTACCAATTTTTGTTAAGGCAACATATTGGGGATTAAAAAGAGGCGGGGTCTTTAAAGTGATGTGCTAAGAATTTGATAAAATATTCAAGAAAGTTGTTTAGGATATGCAGATTAGACGTAGAATACAGAAATGGGATTCGTTTACATCCAAACAAAATTTAATTACTAGTTTGATTTATTTTTTATACTATTATTATTAGTATAACATCAATTTAATGGCAAATTTCTGTAGTTTAAACAAGTGAAAAGTAATAATTGATTTTATTATACTTTATGCAAATTTCTTACTTTATCCGCTCTTTTCATCCTTAGCAACATGTGTTAATGTCTAAATTAACACCCGTTCCGATCAATGACGCCATCGATGTATACATGTCTTTATTTTAGTTAGTTTACTTTATGTCTATAGGAGTCTAGGATGATGTTTATTTCGCTGAACTTGATTACTCTTTTTTCAGGGGCCGACTCCGACCTGCCGTTTGGTGTGGGTTTTTCTCACCGTTCATTGAAGATCTTATGGTGGCTATGAGTTGTTATTACTCCCCATTGGGTCGTTGTCTCTTTGACACATTCCCCGTTTCCCTCCTTTTTTCTAGATTCTTATTTTCTCGTCATATTTCTTGTTGACAACAATAAATAAAGCTGTTTTAGTTATAAATGTATGCAGTAGCAAAATAAAGTGACTTATCAAATGAAAAAATTTAATTGCAGTTAAACAGTATACTGACTATTTATATTTATGTGCTTTTGATGTTGCATAGATAAAAAATATTATTATTATTATTATTATTTCCACACATAACGTACATCGGGGACTTATTGTGTACATTAAGCATTTAGTATAATAAAAATCATAATGCCCTTGGATGAAGGTGTTAGTTCGATTAACACACTCGGTGAAAAATTATCAGCCTCCACGTTGTCTCGGATGATAATTTTAACCTCGTGTGTTAATATAAACATATTGCCCTTGGATGAAGATGTTAGGGAAGATTAACACACGAGGTAAAAAAATATCACCCGACACGAAGTGGAGGGTGATAATTTTTTCACCGAGTGTGTTAATCGCCCTGACATCTTCATCCAAGGGCAATATGATTTTTATTATACTGAATGCCGAGTTGAAAAAGCGTTAAAAACAATAACTAGAACAAGAACATTGAAAAGAAATAACATTACATGTCACATTTTTTTCTTTCTCAAGTGGGAATAATAATCGGTAAACTTCGGTCGGAGCGGGTGTTAATTTTCAAGATCGGCAAACTTCGGACTGAGCGGGTGTTAATTTTCAAAGATCGGCAAACTTCGGGCTGAGCGGGTGTTAATTTTTAAAGATCGGCAAACTTCGGGCTGAGCGGGTGTTAATTTTAGACATTAACACCCGTTGCTATGGATGGGCGGGGCTAACTAAGGATTAGTCAAAATTAACAAAGGTAGCTTGTCCAATGAAATTAATGGATAATAAAAGAAATTTGCATAAAGTATAATAATCTATCCTAACACCTTCATCCACTGGCATTATGTTTATATGATAAATTTGAACTGAAACGCATCGCATAGGTGTTACACATCAGGAAAAATGTGTCGTTTAATTTTCACAAAAAAATTGGAAATAAAAAGATACTAAGTTTATATAAAATATATTAAAATTTTATAAAAAATCTACCAAACCGCTTTTATGCAATAATGGTCTGTAAAAATCAAAATTACTGAAATGTGTTTTAATTTTATTCAAAAAGTCTGTCATTACAAAAAATACTTTTTAGTCTTTCATTATTGTATAAAATTTAGAAATAAATAACTGTTATATACTACTGGATCGAGGGTAATTATTTCCAAAAAAATGAATATTGATTTCCTGTTGAAAATATTATTACATTGAAGCATTGATTATGCCCTATACATAATGCATTTTATATACATGAGTCAGTACAAAAAAGTTATTTACCATACCTTATGTCTACCCCTCTAATGCCAATACAGCAAGACATTAAAAATGAATAAAATATTTTTATAAAAATAATAATATTAAAAGAAATATAATACCTTTTGCTTTTCCCAAAACAGCGAGAATTACCAACCCGAATTCCAAAGTATTCATTTTGAACGTAAACGTTGTGGAAGTAGTGTTGACTTCTAAGAATTGAAACGTTTGATAGCGTTGACTTAAAAATCAATCTGTTAAGTAAGTTATCCGTATTGAATTTCATTAGATAACTTTGTTCTTAATGTATTAATTTCCAATATTTTTTTAACGCAACTGTAAGACAATTTGCCAAGAAATTAAGTTATCAGAAATATATTAACATGAATTCAAACTATTACTTCATAAACAAAATGAGAGGCGCCGAAGTTTCGATTCCTTCTACACATGTTTAACGTGAATTTCGCGTTAACTTCACGTTAACTTGACGTGAATTTCGCGTTAACTTCACGTTAACTTGACGTGAATTTCACATGAAATTTATGTTAATTTAAAATAACGTGAAATTCAAGTTAAAATACTAACATGAATTTCACGTTAATCAGGTGATTACTTTAAGATTACGTTGCCACCTGATTAACGTTAAAATATTAACATGAATTTCACATGTAAAAATTAACGTTAGAATTAACGTTAAAATATTAACATGAATTTCACATATAAAAAATAACATGGATTTCACGTTAAATAAGGTGATGTTAATTTCACGTGAAAAGGGGAATGTTAATTTCACATGCAAAACATGATGCTAATTCCACAATTAGAGTGGTTGAAAAACAGAATAGGGGAGTTAAATTGATCAAGCTTATAAGAAATGGAAATATTAATTTTCAAAGGAGCCAGATATGTCATATAGGCATCTTTATTCAACTATTACCACCCTGGTGGCCATCTTTTTTTGGGTATGGATATGCCAGATAAAAATTTCAAAGACTACGTTAATCAAATCGGTTTCAACTGGCCCACTTTTGTCCATCTTGGATGGGACGCAGAGCTGATCAATACAATTTTTAAAGAAGATTAACTCTCAACAAGTTTAGTTCCAAATGTCCCAATATTTTAAGAGAAGATATTCGAATGCGTTCCCGTGGGGTTCAATCGAATGCTAGACAAAAGTTCCTGAAACTGGCCATCCATCTGGCTGGGGATTTGGACTGTGGAATACATTTAGAGGACCATCCAATGACTTTTAAGGCACCTACAAAAACTGAAGCAAATTCTGGTCATTTTAATTCACAAAGTGGACTTCGTGTCACATGTTCTTAGTACATAACAAGCGAAAAATTATATTTTAGGTAGTTTTATCTAGAAAAGAATTTCGACATAGCGCATTTCCTGCTTCTAACAAAATCAGCATCCTGAAAAATTTTAATGCATGATGCAGGAAACATATTGATATATTCGTATATATTACGATCGAAGTGTTGAAAAAACACTGTTGATGCTTTTAAAACGCATCATACGAGACAATTGATACCTTTATTCCTAAGTCGTTATGTGTCTGGGTTGTGAATATTTTATATGTGTCGTATGCAGATGTTCTTTAAGAAAGACTTAACTAATAACACATGCTTAGCTGTAGGTAATGTGTAATATGAAAAGCTACAGGAAGATTACAACTGTCCTTTTTAAATATAAATAACTTTACTTTAGTTCTTTTACTATAGAAAATGCACGAAAACTGTAAGGAAATAAATATTCTGTTTACAATATCTTATCTTATCTTATTGAAAAATAACCAATTTCAGCTTTCCGCAAAATCGGGGGAAAATATGAGATTTAACAAATTAAAATATGAGGTGCATATGTTGAATTCTTGTAGAAAAATCCTGGAATTTAAGCACAAGACAACAAGACAAGGTAAAAATAAGCAAGAATGAACAAGAACGCCATAAAACTGAAACATTAGCAGACTGAACCCCTGCAAAACCTTGAGGCATATGGAGGGTTTAAAATGATGTGCTCCATCTAGGCACTCCACAATACCAATGAAAAATCCGGTTTTCCCATAGTCGGTGTTTGTCAGTTTGTTGATAAACTCTGTATCACTCAAAGATGTCTTTTCTTATTTGTGTGAAATAGACACATTGTAAGGACTTGAAACAATCTGTCAAATCATCGTGACGACCATAAAGCTTTTGTAGTGACAATATTGCAAGCGCTATTGAACACAACCTCGGTGCATCAGTATTTGAGACAGTAATTTTTCTGTTTTGCAGTGAATCCCGGAGTACTGACGTTAACTTCTAGTGAAAGTCTAGTATAGCGTGTAGAAATATCAATACTTTAAACTGTTTCAGTGTATTCTGACAAGTCTTTCGAATATCGATAATTCACATCTACTAGTAAATGATAAATATACAGGCCAAATATGAAGGTCCCATCAGATCTGGTTGAAAAGATATAGGCAATGTTAAAGTTTTTGTTAAAGTTTTCGAATTTGCAGTCAGTGACCTTGACCATTGCCTAATTGCTTGTTGGATTTGTACTTAGCTCTATTAGATCTATTTACACATAGAATATGAAGCCTTGAGCAATTGTTACAAGAGCTGTCACCGAATGGCAACCAGTGATTCCCCCACTCACTGAAAACTGATCAATATGGCAAGTGCAAATTTAAGTGTGTGTGGACACAATACAGGTGTTGGACACAATAAATAATCTCCAAGAATAAACAGAATGTAGTAACCAACTAATCATATAGGGGTTGTATACCAATTTTGAAATCATTACCTCTTATAGAAGCTGAGAAAACTGCGACGAAAAATTCATGTTTCGCTATATTTCCTAACTAAGTCCACATTTCGTTAAACAAAAATCACACGTCCGACAGGACTCAATATAAAAAGTTCCTTACTGCAATCATATTGAGGCTGCATTCCAATTTTGAAATCAATCCTTCTTATAGAAGCTGAGAAAACTGCAACGAATAATTCAGTTTCACTACATTTCGTAACTAAGTCCACTTTCATTATACAGGAAGTACACATCTGACAGAACTCAAAATTGGAAGTTCCTTAAAACACATTACATAGAGGCTGCATACCAATCTTCAAATCAATCCCTCCTCTAAAAGCTGAGAAAACTGTGACAGAAATAAATTATGGACGAACGGACGGACGAATGTGAATGTTAAATATGAAGGTCCTATCACATCTGATATAGGCAATGTTAAAGTTTTTGTTAAACTTTTCGAATTTGCACTCAGTGACCTTGAACTTTGACCTTTCCCTAATTTCTTGTTGGATTTGTACTTAGCTCTATTAGATATATTCGCACAAAGAATATGAAGCCTTGAGCAATTGTAATTATCAAGCTGTAGCAAAATATTGATCTTGACCTTTTGACCCCTCTGACCTCGACCTTTGACCTGACCTAAGGGAAATTTGCACATGGTATTCAGCTTTACATGATCAATACACGTACAAAATATGAAGATCCTATCACATCTGGTTCAATAAATATGAGCCAAGTTAAAGTGGCGGACAGACATACAGACATACAGTCATATAGATATGCATATACATACAAACTGGACAAAAACAATATGCCCCCGATCTAAAGATCCGGGGGCATAGAAATCCACAGACAACGCTAAAACAAGACCAAGAGAAGACTAAAGACGCAATACGCTGACAAAACACAAGAATTCCACAAATATAACACTCAAAACTAAACACTAACAGTGTGAACTCTAAAAAGAATGCATAGATTTTCCACATGTGTCGCCTGCACTATATATATTTAAGAATTTCTGTATTTGAAATAGAATTACATGTACAAAGTCAATATTGCACAACTACATTATATACTGAAGCATTCATTTCTCCAAGTTTAATAGAAAAATACCAAAGCCGTTTATGAGGAGTTGATGAAAGTGGAGGAATACCCTAAAACTCGATTATCTTAAGTGCAAGTTCAATGATAATATGGAATTCTGGAATCAACGAAAAGAAAGGAAAACAAAATGCATAGTGTACATCTGCAATATACACTGAAATATTCATTTAAGTTCGGTTGAACAATATAAAGCTGTTAAGGGGGTAGACCTGGATTTGCCTAAAATTTTCCACTCGTTTAATTTTCTTAATATTTTCAGCATTAAAACACACATGTTAATGTCGACTTTCAGCAATTTTCAACAATTTTTAACGTCCCGTTTTATCTCTAGTGGTCATCAAAGATACCCTGTTTCCTCATATTGTTTGGTCCGTTCAGAACTTGATTGAGGTGTATAAAATTGGCTCTACTTAAAAATGTATTTGATTAAAAATTATTTCAAATGTAAAATTCTGTAGTTTAGACATGTGTAAAAGTAAGAATGAATAATGATAGTAAATTAAAATAGTTTGAACTGAAGTGCATGGGTGTTCTGAATAAAATAGGCTGATATTTTTACTCTATTTTGATCACTATTAAACACTTCTTGTAAAAAATTCTGTCGTTTAACATTCACCAAAAACTGAGAATAGAAAGAAAACTAGTATATGTAAGATATATCAAAATTTTAGAAAATTCTACCGTCCCATTTTGTCATAATTTAGAATAAAGTGGGTAAAAATCGATAAAATTGCTGAATCTGTGCTATAAATTACCCCCCTTGGAAGAAATCCGACTTTTACATTTTTTCATTATCTTTGGACATCATTGCAAAAATGTAGAGTAAAATTCATTCATTATAAATAACTGGATGTTGCGTATTTGTTTCATTACAAAATTAATATAATGAGAACATCTAAGGACCATTGTGACTAAGTTTGGATGTAATTGGACGAGTTGTTTCTAAGAAGATCTTTGAATGTCTTTTCAATAGGGTCTATTGTTAGAACTATGTTCCCCGTTGGTGACTGTTTAAAATGAGTTACGGACCTGCCGGATACCTTTTCTTGGGAAAAACAATCATAGGGCCATTTTGAACAAGTTTGGTTCTAATTTGAATGGTAGTTCTTGAGAAGAAGACCTTTGAATATCTATAGGGTTCATTTTAAAAAAAAGGATTGGTGTAACTTTAACACTTGTGTTGCCTACACAACAGAAGATACATTTTTGGCTCAGTTATAATCTTTAAAATTAATAAATTAAAATTTTTGGTATCGGGTGCATATCTTGATCAGGAGAAAAAATATAGAGCAAATCTGTTTAGAATATGAATAATGATATTGAAAGACTTACAGATTAACAAACTGAATTAACAAATGATCTACCAGTATGTCTCTAAAATTTAGAAATTAAAGCAAAAGCATCTGATTTCTAATACTAACCAATATGGCTATGTTCTTTACCTGGCTCTATAATAATTTCCGGCAATTTGGCTTCTATTCTTTCATTTAATTTGCTATATGCATAATACATAGCATCAAAGATTACAAAGATTACAAGAAAATTACCACACCACCATAAAAATGTCTTCATTATAATACATAATCGCTAAAATTGTCTGCTCGACGGATTTAGCATTGTTGCTGATGTGATGGGTGGTAGGTGGTGTATGTTTGATTTGTAGAACACTTACCCATCCTAATGATAAATTTAGCATCCCAGAAATTGAAAACTCAACCGCAAAGATGAGTGAAAAACATACTCTCACAATAAAACTTGTTTTGACTGACCAGTACTATAGACTAGAGGAAAAATATAATTACACTGTTTATATTGTTATAGTATGCTTGTTGAAAACTACCTCAATCGATTATAGACTGAACACGTTTTACATAAATTTCACCCATTGCAGCTGCAAGACTAGCTCAATTTAAAAACAATTCTCTCAAGAGCCTGTATCGCTCACCCAGCCCTTGATTAAAGTAGACATAAAGAACCCATAATTAAACTATAGTCCCAATATGCCCAAGCAGTTTAAAATTAGTGTTTCCTATAGGGTCCAATGTTAAACTATGTTCCCTCCTAGCAGCCATCTTGGATAAAGTGTGAACCCGAAAAAAAAAAATTCTTTGCAGGGGGCACATAAAGACTATTGTGACCAAGTTTGGTTCCATTGGCTTAGTAGTTTCAGAGAGAAGATGTTTGAATGTGTTTTCCGATAGGGTCCAATGTTAAAACTGTTTCCAGCTGGCAGCCATCTTGGATATAGCGTGGAACTGAAAAACGCCTTTTTTTGAATGGTCAAGTGTGGTTCCAATTTGCTCAGTAGTTTCAGAGAAGTTCTTTGAACGTCTTTTCCCATAGGGTCCAATGTTAAAACTATGTTTTCTGCTGGCGGCCATGTTGGATATAGCGCTGACCCGAAAAACATCTTTTTGCAGGGGACCACGCAAGGACTATAGTGGCCCAGTTTGGTTCCAATTGGCCCATTAGTTTCAGAGGAGAAGATCTTTGAATGAAAAGTTTACTTCGGAAGAAAGGACGACGGACGCAAAGTGATGGGAAAAGCAAACCCTGGCATTAGCAAGGTGAACTAAAAAGAGAGAAAAGTGAAAGTCCGAACATAATTTTGTCGGTGAAAAGGCATGAATGTGACCCTGAGGTCAAAAGTCAAGGTCAAAGGTAACCAACTATGGTATGCAACATATCGCCTTTAGGTGACCTATCTACATTGTACATGCCAAATTGCAATTGTCTATGTCAGGAAAGAAAAAGGTAATAGTTGGACAAAACTTTGTCATTGAAAAAGCATGAATGTGACCCTGAGGTCAAAGATAAGGGGTCATCAAACATGATATGCGACACGCCACCTTGAGTTGATCTATCCACATGCCATATATCAAAAGGGTATGCGACATACCACCTTGAGGTGATCTATCCACATGCCATATATCAAAAGCCGATCTCAATCGAGAAAAAAAAGTTGTAGCCCAGACATGACTTTGTCATTGAAAAAGCATGAATGTGTCCCTGAAGTCAAAAGTAAAGGTCAGGGTCACCAGCCAAGGATTGTGACAAGTCGCCTTGAGATGATCATTCAACATGCCAAATATCAAAAGCATATCTCAAACAAGAAAAAAATTGAGAGCCCGGACAGGACTTTCATAGAAAAGGCATGAATATGACCCTTAGGTCAAAGGTCAAGGGTCACCAACCAAGGTACGCGACACATCACCTTGAGATGATTTATCAACGTGCCAAATATCAAAAGCCTATCTCAAACAAGAAAAAGGTTATAATCCAGGCATGACTTTGTCATTGAAAAAGCATGAATGTGACCCTGAAGTCAAAAGTAAAGGTCAGGGTCACAAACCAAGGTATGTGACAAGTCGCCTTGAGATGATCATTCAACATGCCATATATCAAAAGCATATCTCAAACAAGAAAAAACTAGAGCCCGGACATGACCGTCATTGAAAAAGCATGAATGTGACCCTGAGGTGAAAGGTCAAGGTCAGGGTCACGAACCAAGGTACATGACAAGTTGTGTTCAGATGCCAAATTTCAAAAAGCCTATTTCAAAAGAGAAAAAAGTTATAGCCCAGACACGACTTTGTCATTGAAATTTGGTCACAATAGTCCTTAGGTGGTCCCATCTAAAAATGTTTTTTTTCAGAATTATACCTCAAACATGACGACCACCAGTGGGAACTTTAGTTAAACATTGAACCCTATGAGAAATACTTTCAAAGATTTTCTCCTTTCAAACTTCTGGGCCAATTTGAACCATAGTTAAAACATAATGGGAAGCATAGTCGAACATTGGGCCCTATGGGAACATTTTCTAAGATTTTCTAAAAAACAAAAAAAAAACAAAAAAAAAACCACTAGGCCAATTGGAGTCAAACATGGTCACAATAATCCTTTTGTGTTCCAATTAAATAAAAAATATGTTCAGCAGATTTGCATCCAATCCATAATGGCTGTCAGCTGGTAGATGGGTCCCTTATTCGGAAAACACAATCCTCTAATTTTGGAAAATATTCTCCTCTAAATTTATTTGGCCTATTTGGACCAGACATGAACTGTTAAAGAGCCAGGTTCCAGGTGAGCGATACAGGCCCTTGAGAGCCTCTTGTTTCTTGTTTGAAAATGGCAGTCAACGAACAATTTTCAACACAGTTTTGAAGTCGCAACATCAATATCTATTTGGAAACTAAATTTCATTGAAATTGGACAATGTTGAATTTGACCGTCTTTTTTTGGCCTTTTTTGAAAATGGCGTTCAATGAAAAATTTTCTACACCAGTTTTGAAGTCACCACATCATGGCAAACATTTTATCAGTGTACACTTCACCTGTATCTTCTATAATTTTGAAAATAAGAGACAGAAAATATGAAAATTCTGAAAATTCTGTGAAAAAAGGGCAATAACTCAAACAAAGGTTTCTGAATTTTCTTCAAAATTTCAGGGTTGGTAGATCTTAATATGCTTAACATTTTTTCCCATTTACACTTGACCTCTATCTGTTAACACTTTTTGAAATAAAAGATAAAAAATGCAAAAATTTTGAAAATTTTACGGAAAAGGGCAATAACTGATTCAGGCCAAGTTTGGTTCGATTGACCCAGTAGTTCCAGAGGGGAAGATCTTTGAATAATAGTTAACAGATGGATGGATGGGTGGTAGATGGACCCCGTGATGGCAAAAGATCACATGGCCTTGGGCCAGGTGAGCTAAAAATGTAGGAGAGGTTACCAGGACAAACTGAATTTCCCCTTTGACAACAATAACAAATACTCAAAAGAAATGATTACCAGGGTATACTTTTTTTCAGAAAAATAAACCGTAATCAAAATTTTTATGACAAAAGATGTAGCAATAGTATTCAATATACACGATATATGTAATAATGATATCACAAAATAATATTTTTTAGCAGAAAAAATGTAGGAAGAGTTCTGGGGATAGATCATGTGCCCTCTTTGAGTAATTCACAGACATGGATCTCTGCAGAGAATAAAATCCAAATGTCTCTGTTTTCATATGGACATTTCAATATATGTAGATGAGCTTCAAAATAAAAATAATAAAATCGGACAAATTATTTACCACCTGCAGACAGGCGGACAAATAGGTTTAGAACAATAGGCCACTGACTTATAGTCTCAAGGTATAAAATATTCATTTACAAGTTCATATTGACCCCCCCCCCCACATCTAAAAATAATGTCCTCAGATTTTCAAAGAAGTGGTATTGGTGGTAACCTGAACCTCACCTCGTTAAAATGTTGTATAAAAATTAAGGGTCAAGGTAACATGATAAATATCAGCCTCACATGTACCAATATAGATTTACCTATACAAAAAATGGGACATGTCTAGGTATTAAAATTACATGAATTACTGGAAAAGTTCTTAAATGTATAACTTTTTTTAAAATTCAATGCACTGTGCAACTAAGGTTAAAGACAAATGACAGGTGTCAGACTATATAGATCTCACTATAGACTCTAGGTATTATAGTTCTTGAGAAAAGGACTTGAATGTAAAATTATGTTGCTGAACCATGCATTTGAGCTCAAGGACAAATGACAGGTGTCAGTGTGGCATGTATCCATTTAGATATAACTGTAGACTTATACAATGACTATATATTACAGCTCCTTAGAAAAGGACTCGAATATAAAATTATGTAGCAATGACTGTGGTTACTGAACAATGAAAATGAGGTCAAGGTTAAAAGAAATATGTGCTGCAGCAAAGGTCATCACATGATGAACCTGTGGAACAAAAATGTTTGTCAGCATAATACTTATGAAGTTAATAAGGTTTTATAAACGAGGAGACAGGGGATGGACTTGCACAAGTCATTTTTAGAACTGACTTAAGGAAGTCATTGTAATAATGTTTTCTGACTTGTACAAGTCAGATTGCAAATTAAGCTTAAACTTTTATTAGCTATTTCAAATCTTTTCTGATTTTTTAGCATTTACTGATAATTTTTATGCATACTTTAATTTATTGGCTATCTGTGTGATAGATGAAGTCTTGGAGGGTGACCTATTAGTATTGGCGGGTGAGCTTTGAAAATTACCCCTCTGGGAATTATAATCTTTCTTCTGAGTAAAATGACTTTCAAATGATGTGTGAAATTATGATTTTATGAATAACCTGGCATTAATACACTACA
>MJUU01016206.1:29530-48096 GCA_002080025.1 Modiolus philippinarum | reverse complement strand
AAATTGTCTATAAGAGTTTCAGGAAGAATTGGAACCATATTTTTTCACTCTTAGTTTTCAGAATTATGTCTTGTATGAAGAAATGGCCAAGATATTTGATTGTATGCAAAAATTTCAAAAATTGTTAGTCTTGGACATTTTCAGGAAATTTACCAAAGTTGGAACCAGAATAAATTTCCGCAAGCTTATTGGACCATATGCAACAATTCTGCATCAAAATTACAGTCCTCCTTCTCAATTTTGTTTAAAAATGGTTTATATATGGACCTAAAAAGAAAATTAAGCCAAATTCATTGAAGCGGAAAATATAGGTCAAGGTGACATAATTCTGATATGGATGTTGGTCACTACTAAAGATGTACCACTTACCAACAAACATCAGTCTATGGCATGTAGGTGCTGAGATATCATGCAAACAAAAAAATTTCTTAAAAAAAGCTAAGTCCAACTAATGGATTGGAATTATTTTTTTCAAAAAAAAACTTGGGAAACAATAATGAAGTTGTACTGAACATTGTGTCAAAATTTAATTGATATTGAATATGATTTGNGAAAGGGATGTTGTCTCCTTGACATTTACCCCATTTCCTCTATTTGACTAAAATGAAGATTCTTAAGTATTTTTTAAATCACATTTTTTTCATGTTCTTGAATTGCTAAGAACTATCAGATACATGTATTGATATTGACTTTCGATCTTACTAGGAATAATAAATCAGCGCTCGGTGAGATTCATTTCGCCGGTAATTTTTCAATTTACCTGTATCAGTCATCCGTCACCGATCATCCGTGCATAATCAGGGATTTTTCAGAGTATTTTGGGAAATGGCATTTTAATCCAATTTGGGAATTTTTTATCGACAAAAGATGAATTTTGGGAAATTGTAAAATCAATCTTTATAATTGACGTTAATTTAGATAAATTCATTTATTTGATTGATTTTGTAAAATTTCATATTTTTATATCAGTATTGCAACTATATTAAAAAGCTTTATGATAACACCAGAAACATAAATTGATGAAAACCAGGCAGTCAGTTAAAAACAACCATGAATCCATGTTAAAGTTGTTACCTTCAGTTGCACAATTCTTTAATGAGTAAATGTGCATTGATAATTTTATGGTGTCTGCAGAAGTAATAGGATACAAAATCCGGAAAGTTTTTTCTCTGATCTGGTTCCGAATTTTATACAACCGGGAAGTTCGCCATTTGCAATTTTGTTGACAAACAAAGGACTGTTTTCACTTGATTTTGGCCATTCTATCTTGAATATTTACACAAAACACAAGCGGTATTCCAATTTCATGCATCCTTGCAATGTTTTTCTATAAATCAAGTGTGGGTACTTGTCAGAAAGTTTAAAAGCAGGATCGTTTTTAAGATTGGTTTTGTTAATATGACGATCACTTGATACAGAAATAATTTGATTTTATCATCCTAATAACCAAGTTTAGTAAGCCCAGGAACTATTTGAAAATTGGGAATTTCTTTACTACAAATTGGGAAAAAAGTAAGGAAATTGCCATTGGGAATGGGGCCGATATTCGGCCCCAGAGAAATGGGTGAAAAATCCCTGATAATTAATTAGATTTCTTTCTATTCGTCATCCGACATGATTCAAGAGTCAAGAGTGGCATCATTCATTAGTCATCAGTTAATTTTACTATCCGTCAGCCGTCAAAAGTCATGATTCAGCGATCATTCAGCGATCACTCACCAGTCAACGATCAGTCAAAATGGAATGTTGACTGATCCAGGGATTGTATGCCAAAGTTATTTTTTGAACCCCTGCAAATATTGTCTCATCATGCTCAGGCCAAAAAAAAATGTAGTCTGCTGAAAAAAATTAGGTTCGGTAGGTCGGGAATCTTTTTTTTTTTTTTTTCAGGCATAGTCAACGAAATCCGGAAAAATTTCGGGTCATTCCCAAGTCTGTTCCGAAATTAATCCTACAAACCGGAAGTCCTGCCATTTGCATTGTGTTTTAGAAGAAACGGCATATTTCTTGATTTTTATCTATTTGAATTTCTTTTGAACCAAACAAGAGAAGGGGCAGTCAGAAACGACAGCTAATCCCCTCGCCCATTTATTGAATGTTTGTCTAGTATTATAAGCACTCAAGGAACTTGTACCATTCAAGATCTGAATGTTAATTAAATCTGAGCCAGTCATGCAAGAAATGTAGTGACCTTATTTCAATCAGGAGCCTCATACCTAAAGCATATGCATCTACTGATGAAAGATTAATCTTCTGCAAGTTGTAGTATCTAAAATCTAGACTGTAACACAAACTTTTTCCTAAGTCACTCATGCACGAAATGTAGGTCAAACTGACCTAATTTTTATCTGGAGCTTTGTAACTTTACAAGATGCATCTACATACAAAATATTATTCTTCAAAGAGTTGTATCATCTAAAATCCAAGCTGTAACACAAACTTTAACCTGAGTCACTCATGCATGAAATTTAGGTCAAAGTGACTCAATTTTCATCTGGGGCTTCCTAACTTTACATGACACCTCTACATATAAAATATTATTCCTCTACAAGTTGTAGTATCCCAGATCTGGACTCTTACAAAAACTTTAACCTAAGTCACTCATGCATGAAAAGTAGGTCAAAGTGACCTAACTTTTATCTGGAGCGTCGTAACTTTACAAGACGCATCTACATACATAATATTATTCTGCTACAAATTGTAGTATCCCAGATATGGACTCTTACAAAAACTTTAACCTAAGTCACTCATGCATGAAAAGTAGGTCAAGTGATCTAATTTTTATCTGGAGCGTCGTAACTTTACAAGACGCATCTACATACATAATATTATTCTGCTACAAATTGTAGTATCCCAGATCTGGACTCTCACAAAAACTTTAACCTAAGTCACTCATGCATTTAATGTAGGCCAAAGTGACCTAATTTTTACCTGGAGCTTCGCTACTTTCCAAGACGCATCTACATACAAAATAGTATTCCTCTACAAGTTGTAGTATCCCAGATCTGGACTCTTACAAAAACTTTAACCTAAGTCACTCATGCATGAAATGTAGGTCAAAGTGACCTAATTTTTATCTGGAGCTTCGTAACTTTACAAAACGTATCTACATACAAAATATTTTTCCTCTACAAGTTGTAGTATCCCAGATCTGGACTCTTACAAAAACTATAACCTGAGTCACTCATGCATGAAATTTAGGTCAAAGTGACTCAATTTTCATCTGGGGCTTCCTAACTTTACAAGACACCTATACATACAAAATATTATTTCTCTATGAGTTGTAGTATCCCAGATCTGGATTCTTACAAAAACTTTAACCTAAGTCATTCATGCATGAAATGTAGGTCAAAGTGACCTAATGTTTATCTGGAGCTTGCTAACTTTATAAGATGCATCTACATATAAAATATTATTCCTCTACAAGTTGTAGTATCCCAGATCTGGACTCTTACAAAAAACGTTTAACCTAAGTCACTCTGGGATGCATGAAAAGTAGGTCAAAGTGACCTTATTTTTATCTGGAGCTTCGTAACTTTACAAGACCCATCTACATACATAATATTATTCTGCTACAAGTTACAAAAACTTTACCTAAGTCATTCATGCATGAAATGTAGGTCAAAGTGACCTAATGTTTATCTGGAGCTTCCTAACTTTATAAAATGCATCTACATATAAAATATTATTCCCCTACAAGTTGTAGTATCCCAGATCTGGACTCTTACAAAAACTTTAACCTAAGTCAATCATGCATGAAAAGTAGGTCAAGTGACCTTATTTTTATCTGGAGCTTCGTAACTTTACAAGACGCATCTACATACATAATATTATTCCTTTACAAGTTGTAGTATCCCAGATCTGGACTCCTACAAAAACTTTAACCTAAGTCACTCATGCATGAAATGTAGGTCAAAGTGACCTTATTTTTACCTGGAGCTTCGTTACTTTCCAAGACGCATCTACATACAAAATATTATTCCTCTACAAGTTGTAGTATCCCAGATCTGGACTCTTACAAAAACTTTAACCTTAGTCACTCATGCATGAAATGTAGGTCAAAGTGACCGAATTTTTATCTGGAGCTACGTAACTTTACAAGACCCATCTACAAAATATTATTCCTTTACAAGTTGTAGTATCCCAGATCTGGACTCTTAAAAAAACTTTAACCTGAGTCACTCATGCATGAAATGTAGGTCAAATCCACCTTTTCTATATATCAACCTCAAGTTCTCTTTAAGATGCATCCATGGACAAAACATTGTCCATCTACGACTTGTTATTCAAAAGATATATGGTCTTAAGTTTGAACGTACGGACGAACGGAGGGACAGACGAACGGACGGACAGACGAACGGACGGACAGACGAACGGACTAATGGACGAACGGCCGAAAAACTATACCCCCTCCCCAACTTGGTTGGGCGAGGGGATAATAAAAAGTTTAAATGTCTATTTCATTAACTTTCCGTACCAGCGGAAGCATGTTACCAGATAAACTTATCAATTTACAGAGGCCTGTATCAAAATAGGGTCGGTTGATAACAACTTTTTTTTTATGAGAATCAATAAAAAGTTCTAGGCTCGGCATCTAAAAAATAGGGTTGGTTGGACTTCTGTAAACACGCATTTTTTTGTCTCATGTTCATTTACTCCATATCTTTTCGTAAAGGTGATAAAATTTAGTTGAAAGTATGTGTACAAAATAAAATTCTAAGTATTCAAACATACCAATACTAGTGTCGCCAAAGTTTACAAAGCCATGATTCTGCCGACATGGACATACTTTCATTTGACCTGCTTTTCTCTCATCCATTGTGAAATATGGCGACAGTGACAATGGAGATAATAAATGGTGGACCAGGAGAACTGTTAATTCTGTTTCACTACGACAATACGTAGCTCTACCCAACTTTGACTGTACATCTGAAAACACAAAAAACATCATTTTCACAATTTTTTTTAAATTTGTGTTCCTACTCTAAAAAAAAAGGACTAAAATCATACAAAAACAGTTTTTGATATGTGTCTGGAAGCAAAATACACCTAAATCAAGTACTTTTTTGGCCTGGCTTTTCATGTATTTGGTATTGGCAAATTAGAATTGCAATATTTCGCTACAAACATGACAAATTAAAATATTTACATAACAAGTGTGGACCCTAATAGATGTCTCGCCCGTCTCTGTTTGGTTGCTAAAACTGATGAGAAAAATCAAAATGGTCTAAATAAGAACAAGAGCTGTCGCCGAATGGCAGCCAAATATAACCTCCCCCCCCCCTTCACTGAACCCTGAATTGATATGGTAAGTGCAATTTTAAATTGGTGTGGACACAATACAGGTGTGGGCACAGTGCGAGTATGTAAAGTTTCATCAAAATCCTTCAAGTGGTTTAAGAGGAGTTGCGCTTACGAGGTAACCCATACATAGAGAATCAATGAAAAGTTAAAGCCAAATTATCTCCCCTTGCTGGTTTAGGACAATAATTATAACCTCATGAACACCTCCATATAGGGTTCTTCCTTTGTGTAAAGTTTAATTAAAATCCTTCCAGTGGTTAAAGAGGAGTTGCGCTTACGAGGTAACCCATACATAGGGAATCAACGAAAAGTCAAAGTTGAATTATCTCCCCTTCCTGGTTTCCGACAATAATTATATTCCTTCATGCACATCTCCATATAGTGTTCTTCCTTTGAGTAAAGTTTCATCAAAATCCTTCAAGTGGTTTAAGAGGAGTTGCGCTTACGAGAAGTGTAGACAGACATACGGACAGACGGGCAGACAGACAGGGTGATTCCTATATATACCCCCCCCCCCAAACTTTGTTTGCGGGGGGTATAAAAACAAAAATGCTCAATTTATTTGTTCATTGTAGACCATGAAACAGAAGTTACAGAAATAAGTCATATGGTCAAATAGCATGTACTACCAAAGACCCTTCCGCATACCAAATACAATTTTATCATCAACCTAAAACTAACAAATACTGAGTTCAACAGACCATGAAATTTACATCACAGGAAAAACAAATTTTCCAATGTACGCTCATGAACCTTTTGATTTGTGAATTGTACGTACATGATTTATAATGTACGTGAATTACGTACTGCAGTACGTGAATGGGCACAGTGTTACCATCGGAAACAACGGTGATCCCCGTACTCTGTTTGACACATGAAACAGTTATAGAGCCTGCAATTGCTGGGCACAATTTTTCTTAACATTTTGAAATTAAATGGCTGATAGTCACTATTATAACAAGAGCTGTCGCCGAATGGCAGCCAAAGATACCCCCCGCTAAATGGACCCTGAATCGATATGGTAAATGCAAATTTATGTGGGTGTGGACACAATACAGAAGCAGACACAATACAAGTATGGACACAATGATATAAAACTTTTCACAAGGGTTCCAATGAAAATACTATTGAAATCAGATAAATATGAAATTCATCCTTTTCTAGGTCTTTGACATTTTACACAAAAATCATAAGTGTTAGAGAAATTTCATTACCACACTTTGAAAACATCTTTTCAAGAGGATTACAATGAAAAACAGGTGTCTCTCCACAGCTTGATTTCTCAATATCTACGCTTTAAATTATTTCTTTGAAAAAAATCAAAGCAGAAGGAATCAATAAAAGTCAAGCCAAATTATGTTCCCTTCCTGGTTTCGGACAATAATTATATTCCTTCATGCACATCTACATATAGTGTCCTTCCTTTGTGTAAAGTTTCATCGAAATCCTTCAAGTGGTTTAAGAGGAGTTGCGCTTACGAGGTAACCTATACATAGGTAATCAACGAAAAAATCAAAGTCAAATTATCTTCCCTTCCTGGTTTCCATCAATAATTATATTCCTTCATGCACATCTACATTTAGTGTCCTTCCTTTGTGTAAAGTTTCATCAAAATCCTTCAAGTGGTTTAAGAGGAGTTGCGCTTACAAGAAGTGTGGACAGACGGACAGATGGACAGACAGACGGACGGACAGACAGACAGACACGGTGATTCCTTTATACCCCCCAACTTTGTTTGCGGGGGTATAACTAAAAGGAATTCAATAATACATGATATTCAATACATGGTTTTTGGGCAGAATTTGATATAATTTGTAAAGGTTCCGAGGAACCTAGTGTCTCGCCTGCTCACTCCACTGTCATTATTATTTGGCCTATACATTTATTAACATGTGGTTGCTAAGTAGAACTCCATGAAACAACTTGTCTTTGAGAGTTCAAGAAAACCATATATCATTGACATTTTATCCCTTGTACATGTTGTAGTTATTGAGAAATAAATTTAAGCACAAAAAAATTAACCTGGGCACTGAACAAAGAAATTGAGGTCAAGGTCAAAAGAAATATAGCAGACTGACATGAACTAACCAAGACTTAGCTATATCTAACATCATTGACTTAGCACTTGTAGTTATTGAGAAACAGAATCTAGCCAAAAAACTTAACCTGGGCACTGGACCGTAAAATTGAGGTCAAGGTCAAAAGCCATATGGCAGACTGACATGTACTAACCAAGTCCAAGCTATATACCAAAAATCCTTCATTTTTAGCTTGTAGTTTAGACTTAAGCAAAATAAACTTAACCTGGGCACTGGACAGTGAAATAAAGAAAAAGGAAGGGAAACAGGGAATGTGTCAAAGAGACAACGACCCAAAGGGGAGTAATAACAACTCAAAGCCAAAATAAGATCTTCAATGAACGGTGAGGAAACCCCACACCCAAAGGAAGATCGGAGTCTGCCCCTAAATAAAGAGTAATCAAGTTCAGCAAAATAAACATCTTTCTAGACTCCTATAGACATAAAGTAAACCAAGTAGAAAACAGACAAGACACACAAAGGCTTAATAAATTTCCTGATTTAGGAAAGGCACAAACCTGCTGCGGCAGGGTTCAACTAGTTTTATTGGACCCAAACCTTACCCATATAGCTAATGTGACAAATAAAATCAAAGTCCCAAAGGGACTGGTGGATTAGTTTCATTGATGGCAATGATCAGTATCTAATCTACTGATATTTTATGTACACTGTCCATGTATGATATGAATAATTGCCTGTCTGTGTCGTGCATAATTACTCATTTTTTTTTTTACTATGGGTCTAATTATAATGATGATATCAAACCCAAGAAAGGTACAAAAACCATGTTTTGCTCATTAAGAAAACATGCCTTCCTGACAGTCAGCAAGTATTTACTAGTGGCCATCTTCATTTGATCACACCAGCCAATCAATGGCAATCAAACCATTACAGACAAATATCCAAAGAATTTTGATTTTATACCAGAAACCTATTACATATTATGGGTTCCCTGCTGTACACTCAACATAGACTTAACAATGACAGCACCATCTTGATCAAGTACAGTTTGAAATTTAATTCTAAAGAAGAGACCTGAATGGAAGGTTTGTGAATGCTGACAAGACGCAAAAGCTGACAAGACCTGAGCAGCAATACCTGCTCTTTATGGAGATAATTCGTCCAAGAAACATTCAAAGACATGAAAACGATGATCTGTGCCAAGTTCTTTGTGCAACAATGCATTTTAATTCACGCTATTAATGCAATTGAAAAATGACTGTTATGCATTGTAAATACTCAAATGACATTATCTCAAGTTTTGTTTGACCAAACTCTGATCAACGGCAATTAACACGCAACACCCCGGACTGAACATTGTTCGACGAACGGCAATCAACAGATCAACACCCCTGCCTGATCCTATTTCGAATTTAGTTAATTCCAACCCCGATCGTTGCAAAATATCATCTGTTTCCGAATACGCACCTTGACAACTGTTTCCAGGTAATTATGTGTATTTACCAATGTACGACTTCTCCAGTATTTTGATCTATTTTGTTTTGAGTCAGCCATTACATGTATACCGAACGCGGAACTCGTAGAAGACACTGCAAAATGACAATCACAACACATATAATTCTCTCATTATGGTTCCGGTATAAACATGCCGTTTTTTCAGAACAGAAAAAAATAGACAAATTATCCCAATTTAAGGTGTCTCAGTGGTATTATTCCGCCATTTTTGTCTAATAATTGTTCATTTAGGTGTCATTCATTAAGAAATTTAACAAAATAGTTATTTAAAATGAAAAGAAAGTTCAAATGTATTTAAAATTTATATTCCTAATCATTTTATAACATTTTCGTTACAAAAACGTGAGCTAAAACACATGAGCTTGAAATCTGTTGCTGGATTTACAGAACACAGAAATTTTTAAAGGGAGATAATTTGATAAAATATTTTAACAAAGATATCACTAGAGAAATTAACATTTTTCAATTTTTCTCTCTTATTTCAACGGTGACCCCTAATTTTTATTTTTTATATGTTAACTACATAATGATAATTAAACACATGCAAAGTATGAAAAAATTCTATAATAGATGTTTCAAGCTATTCTCTCATATGATCATTTTCCCTGTCATTTCTTTGTAAAATCCTGAAATCTTCAGTTTCAGATTTTGCGCTTAAATGCACGGTGACCCCGAAATTTTATTTTACATTTTAAACAATAATACAATTATGCTTCTACACAGAAAATTTCACAAAATTCTATAATAGGAAATTAATACCCTGCAGACACCTTAAAAGCCACTAATCATTTTTTTTATAGAACAAACTATGTCTAGACAAAGACTACGCGAGCCCGCTTTTTATGCTGTATCAAGAGGCCTAGATGGAATAAGCGGAATCTATAAACATTGGTCTGATTTGTAGCGCTGTTGTGATCAATGTCAAAGGCTCAATCTACCAAGGGTGCACAAGCTACCCCCAAGCAAAATCTATACTTCAACGTGCGGGGGGCACTCTTCAAGTATTTATACACGGCGAATTTATGTCGTGCAAAAAATTCGAACAAACGGAGGGGTACAATGAAACAGCTTGCAATGCCTTTTTGGACACAGTCTTTGAGTCAGAAAATGAATGCCCATACAGGAAACAAAAGATAACACATGTTCAAAAGAAGTTAATAATAATATGATGTGTATAAATGAATTAACAAATGACACTTGTTTAAAAGAAATAGATGCAAGCACCTGTAATACACATGAACAAATTGCTGAAAATAAAGAAACATTAAAGGGTAATTGTTGTAGTTTTTGTCATTTAACATCAGACACAGATGTTATACAATGCAGTGACTGTAAGTTATGGTGCCATTACACCTGCACACAACTTCTAATCTATCAGTTATATGTTTATGAAACAACGAGCAAGAAATACTCTTGTAAAAAATGTGCTGGTGTTCCTGAATCCTATCATAAGTACAAACTTGAAGAAAAACAAACTACATATGAGAATAGTGCTGATATAGACACACCTGTTAAAAAACTTGACATAAATGCTAAAGCAGCTAGTGTGATAGAAACTAAAGACATGCAAACTCAAATAGACAATAAAGTGTTTATGGACAATAAGAGTACTCAAATAGAGAAAACTGTGATAAACAAAAATACTCAAACCGAGAAAATGGTAAAAAACAATTACATGTAATTAATATCCTGTGTGACAAAGAAAAATTGCTTAAGGAAAAAGACAAGATTCTAGCTAAAATGAACACATCATCAAAGGACGGTGAATTACAGCAGATTGTTGAGTTAAAAACAACACTGAACAACACTGTACTTGAACATGAGTTGAGAAAAGCAAAACTAGAAAATGAGATTAAAATAAGAGATCACAAGTTGTCGTGTTCAGAAAATAGTATCTCCATCCTGCAATGTGAACTAAATTCTCTGGAAAAACGTTACAACAGTAGACAGGAATTACTCGTGGAATACGACAAAAGGGTAACAAGTCGTGACAAAGAAATAAATCAGTTAAAGGATGAAATTGTGAGTTTGAAACTCCATGCAAGTAGAATAGACGATTCACTTCTCTCTGAGACAATCATAAGTAGACCATCACACCACCTTGTGCAATTGTCGACATCATCTCCGTCCCAAAATAAATCGGGTTTGTGCAATGAACCCCCTGTGCATACTTCTAGTCCAATCAAACATTCTAGTCAGAACACAAATGCAACAAAAGTACAATCTAGTCATTTGCTTAAAGGGAAAACAACTCCTAGAACACCACATAGTGAAGAGAAATCAAGCTCCAAACAATCTGAAAGCAATAAATCTACTTCGCATCAAAATGAAAACCATGTACAAACAAATACTTCCAATCAAAATCGAAACAAAGGAAACAAGTTTTGTTTATAGGAACTTCAAACACTAGATATGTAAGCACCAAGTTCGTTGCTGGAAGGCATTTCTACTTAAGGAAGGTTATAAAATTCAAAGTGAATGAAGCAATAGATTTCGTTAAAAACAGTGAGCTAGATATTGTACCTGAGTTAGTAGTCTATCATATTGGCGGAAATGATATCGAATCTACAGACATTAGTGAAGTTGTAAAGAAAATAAAAGAGTTAGTGTCGGTATCTAAAACTAGATTCCAAAACGCCAAAATTATGTTCTCATTGGGACTACCGAGAAAGGAAAATGGAATAAACCTGAAAATTCAGTCTTAAAATGTTGAAATAAAAAGTGTTCTACACGATGAAAGCGTTGTGACATTCTGTGACAACAGCAATTTACTATATAGAGGCCAACCTTCATACGGTGTTCTCTCTGACAAAAAACACCTGTCTAAAAAGGGAACAATTATCTTTGCAAACAATTTGAAAGAGGAAATCAACCATCTGTTCGGTTAAGTGATGGATGGTTGGGGTTAAATTATTCAAAGAAACATGAAATATTGATCAGGAAACAGCTCCCCCCCTTTTTTTATTTTATTTATTCTTTTTTTTAAATCACCCCTATTTAATCTCATTTGAATTTACCATTCATGTAATACATATATATTTTTTTTTCTGATAATCTTCATCTGTATCGCCCCAAACAAAAATCGATCAAAACCTTTGACTGGGGTGATCCCTGTTTTTTGCTTTATCTGATAATGTGTGTATTTAATTAAACCTTGTTGATTGTTAATTGATGCAAATTCCAAATGTAAGAACAGTGGCTTTTAGGTACTGTGGAATTTTTGTTTATAAATATTGTATGTGAAAATGAAGTGTGAATACCTTAAAATTGGTTGTTGGGATGTTCATACTCTGAAGTCAAAACATAATGACAAATCAAGAGATAGTTTATTTCTCAAACAAATTGAGTCGTATGACATAATATGTTTACAAGAAACTAAATGTGATGTTGAAAATGTAGATTTCAACTTGTACCATACCATCTCTGTTCCTCGTCTAAAGGAAAATGATTTCCCAATCTCAAGAGGTATGATGATTTTAATAAATCCCTCAATAAGAAAAGGCATTCAGATGTTAAAAGGAACATCCACTGAATTACAATGGATGAAGCTTAGTAAAAACTTTTTTGGCTTTGAAAATGATATATTCCTTGCAATTGTTTATATAGCTCCTTCAAATTCGAGCTATGTTTTGAGGAAAAATTTAGATGTTTTGGGGATTCTGGAAACAGATATTAATAAATATAGCGATCAAGGCGACATTATAATATGTGGTGATACTAATGCAAGGACTGGAGTAGAGATGGAAGGTTTAGACAGCAATGATAGTGATAAGTATATTCCGGATCCCCTTGATATACCATACAATAAAAGTTTAAAAAGAAACAATGTTGTCAAAGGGGTAAAGATCTTATTGAGCTTTGTACATCTGCTAATTTACAAATTTTGAATGGAAGGACATTTGGAGATTCATGCGGAAAATTTACTTCCTTCCAATATAATGGTAATAGTGTGGTGGATTATTGTATAGCCTCACAAAATATTTTAGTAAATGTTTTATATTTTCATGTCCATGATCATATACCAATTTTATCAGATCATGCAAAAATTACTCTACAATTGAAAGCTAATTTTCAAGAAGTCCTTGCTATAAAAAGAGGATAACCTATGCCAGACTCATATTTATGGCAAAAAGAATCATCGTTATTGTTTCAACAAGCACTTTGTAGTGAAGATGTGAAACAAAAAATCAGTAAATTTTTGAATAAATCATTTGTAAGTTCTAATATTAATGAAGCAATAAGCGACCAAGCACTGGGTGACTTCAATGACATTATCTATGCTGCATGTTCTAAATCCCTGAAAAAAGGTCAAAAAAGTGTAAAAAAACTGACAAGAAATTAAGGAATAAAAAATGGTTTGATACTGATTTAGTCAGAATGCGGAAAGAACTTTTAAATAAAAGTCTTCTTTACTCAAAATATCCATGTAACCCTATTATAAAAGGGTCTTTCTATAGATATAGGAAGTACTATAATAAATGCTGCAAAAGAAAATGTAAAGAATTTAAAAACCTCGTCATCCAAAGGCTAGATAATTTATTTGAGAGTGACCCAAATGCTTACTGGAAATTGTTAAGAAATTTGAAGGATGATACCAATATAGTTGACCACAGTGAAAAAGTTTCACATGAGAGCTGGATGTCTTATTTTTCAAATTTATTTAGTATAAAAAAGCAATTTGAGAATCAAAATAAGTTGTTTACAAATCTATTAAGGGAAGCCGAAAAGCAAGGGACATTTTCGGAACTTGATTTTCGAATAACAGAAAAGGAGACAGCTAAAGCCATCTTAACTCTTAAAAACAACAAATCCGCAGGGCTTGACTGTATAAAAAATGAAATGTTGAAATGTGGTCAAAGTAGTTTACTGCCATGTTTGGCGAAATTATTTAATCTCATATTATCAAATGGTCAATATCCAAAAGAGTGGAAAAAAGTTATATTAAACCGTTGTTTAAAAGTGATGACCCAAGTGATCCGTTAAATTATAGAGGTATCAGTGTTATGTCCGGTATAGCCAAATTATTTAATTGTATTTTGAATACCCGTCTACAAAAATTCCTTGATGTGCATAAAATTATAAGTAACACACAAATAGGTTTTCAACCAAGAGCAAGAACATCAGATCATATGTTTGTTCTAAGAACCCTAATTGAAAAATACACAGGAAATAAAAATAAATTATATGCTTGTTTTGTAGACTTTGCAAAAGCTTTCGATACAGTTATGTATTCAGGATTGTTTTATAAACTATGTGAACTTGGTATATCAGGGCTTTTCTATAATGTTCTAAAAAATATGTATGACACATATTATGTTTCAGTCCGAACTGGACAACTTCTCACAGATGATATAGTGCCAAAAGTTGGAGTTAGACAAGGTGACAATTTAAGCCTGAACCTATTTAAAATATGTATAAACGATTTACCTAACGTATTTGATTCTAATGATGACCAGGTAACTTTAGGTGATGCACATGTGAGTTGTCTTCTATTTGCAGATGACCTTGTTCTGTTATCAACAACAGAAAATGGTTTGCAAAACTGTCTAAATAAATTATCTGTTTATTGTGAAAGAAACTGCTTGACAGTTAACCTTAAGAAAACCAAAATTATAGTATTTTGTAAAAATGGAAAACTTGATAAAACTAAATTCTTTTTAAATAACTATGAGCTTGAAAATGCAACATCATATAAATACTTAGGAATTCTATTTTCAGCATCAGGAACTTTTTCACATTGCCAAAAGGGTTTATTTAAACGTGCACTTAGAGCACATTTTAAATTTCAAAGGTGCCTTGGTGAAATAAAACCAAACATTAACACACTTTTACATCTTTTTGATCATACAATTAAGCCAATCTTAACTTATGGGTGTGAAATCTGGGGGACCCTGAATCAAACATCTTCAATATCTAAATCTAATAAAGAATATAAAATTGAGAAATCTGTTGAAAATATGCTATGTGAAAAATTGCATATGAAATTCCTAAAGTTTTCCTAGGAGTTAATAAAAAATCAACCAATGATGCTGTTATGGGTGAACTTGGACGATACCCGTTATATATAAATATATTTCTAACTGCTGCCAAATTCTACCAGGGGTTAACCGCAGCAAAACCTGATCAATTAATATCAAACGCATTTCAAGAAAGTCAGAAGTTATACGAAAATAAAAAGAGTAGCTGGGTCTCATCAATTTACTTCTTGTTGCACCAAATTGGCATAGATAAAAATAAAATTAATAACGATGATCTTATACAAATTGTAAAGGATAAACTAGTACAGAGACATAAAAAACGTTGGGCTAATGTAATATCAAACTGTGCTGAAAGCCAAACGGGAAAATTACGCACTTATGCACTTTTTAAAACATATTTTTGTGCAGAAAAATATTTGTCAATCATAAAAAATAAAGAGACCAGAAAATGCTTAACAGCTTTTAGAATAAGTGCACACCAATAAGAGATTGAATGGGGAAGATATAAAAATGTCCCTGTCAATAATCGAATTTGTAAGTTATGTAATTCGAATGAAGTAGAGGATGAAGTACATTTTCTCCTTAATTGCAGTTGTTATGAACATGGAAGGAAAAAACTTTTTGATGAAGTCCAGCTCTCATGTAAAAACTTTACACTGTTATCCCCAAAGAATAAAATGATATGGTCAATGTCAAATGAAGATAATAATATAATTGAATTAATAGCTAATTTTATTCATGATTGTACGTTAAAACGATCAGAACTTTCAAAGTCATGAAGTCACTCAGCAGGTTATAGCTCAAGACCTTCGAAAAAATTAGTAAATTTGTTATTACTGTTTGTTTATTGTGATGTCATAATGTTTATACTGTATGTTTGATGTTGTATTATTGTAGTTGTAAGTAATTTTATGTATCTTTTGGATTTTATGTAACATGCCGGAGACGGCCTGAATTGGAAACAAATAAATATTCTATTCTATTCTATAATGGAACAGCCAACGTGGAACAGCCGTACTTTTCCATTCATTGATAACTAAAAATGTAAACAAACATTACGTCTCCCGTAGATTGTAAATAATGAGCTGTTGTTCTCGACGGATAACGAATTTAATTTTTATTTCCAATGTGTTGTTCTTTTATGATTTATTTCAAAACAGCCACATCGTTTCACTGACGGTTCTGGGAAGTGCGTTTACGCCATTCATGCAAATGTAAATAAAGGCATCGGTCTTTCATATTCATACATCTACACACAAAATTTTATGAATGGGAAATTCATTCTGTGATTAATTAACGAATTCGGGCACCATTTAAGTGTTGAAAAGTTTGGGCAATCAAATTAATGTTCAATGAAAATAGACTATTGAGTGTCCAAATTTTTTATGAGATCAGAAAGATGTGTACGAGGTTTCCTGAAAAGGATTCTTTTAGCATCGGTATGATCACTAATGTTTGATCATGTGTGTTGATTGTGTGAGGTTGGTCACCTGGGTCGTTACATAGGATAGATCTATCCTTTGGATAGACACTAATCCAAAAACACTTGTAACAACAGTAAAATTCAGTTGAAATCACATAAGACTACTAGCAGTTAACTGGCATGCCAGCTCCAGACCTATTACCAACTGACAAATAAAGTTATGTACCCTCAGTATATAGATTCCGCCAAGATCCCTTCCCATGAAGAGTTTAGCATAATGATTTCATGCATATACCAGTATACATAACCCGTGTCCATGCAATACTGATTTTAGAAATTTAGAATGAGTTTAGTTTAGATGCAAAGACCCTATCAAAAAATCAATGTTAATACCAAAGAAGGCCATACGTAATGACTTTATGACAATACCGTAATTATAACCCTTTTATAAATGAATTAGATGATTTAAAGGTTTTATAACTTTGTTCGGCAAGTTTAAGTATTTTTTACTCTTCATGCTCTTACTGTAAAATAAGAGATGTGAAATACCAGCCTTGATTAGATGTCAATTTGAAGGTCAATGTCACATGATTTTGTGTCTGCTAGATAGGGTTCAATATACAGTCAGGGGAACTACTGGTACAAGTGATTTTTTAATCACTGCTATAAGTGATTTAGGAGCTCTTTTAACATAAGATTCCAAATTGTGCAAAAAATCTAGAATTGCTCAGACATGTCAGATGGTCTACTCATTTTGTTGTAGCCATTCCATGTGATGGAATAGTATACGAGACATCTTTTAAGTATATGTTTGTAAAGAAATCAATGACATACTAAGAGAAGACGGAGATTTTGTGAGGAAGTCTTTACTAACTTTTAATGGGATTTACAACACTCGTTTTCAATTATAAAATGAATTTTCTGTCCACAAGTGATAATTTTCCTATGAACTTCAATCATTCAACTTTCAATTAAAACATTAAACAAGATGTGTTTGTGAAACACTACATATGCCCCAAGATTCTACAGTAAAATATATCATGTATATGGAAATACCAAATTTTACCCCTTTTTGACCTCTGTAACCTTGACCTTTGACCTAATTATTTCGCATATTTATGTTCCTCTTGACAAGACCTACATTTTGTATACACTTGCCAAGTATTAAAGGTCTATCTTACAGAGTTCAAAGGTTGTTTATTACCATAAAAACGCCAAATTTCACCCCTTTATTCTGAAACAGATGAAGCCCCTTTGGGTCTCTTGTTTACTGAAATGGTTTTAATTGTTAAATGTATCTTTTAAACATGCTATAAGAAACCTACAGCAAAATACTGCATCAAGATCCGACAAAAAATTTTAAAATTCTTTTTTTTCCGTTTGCCCCCTTTGGGCCTCTTGTTTCTCATAAACAGCAAATTCTACCTCAAATCTGTCGCATACTACAGTTGCACAATTTTATTAGCAATAACATAAAACAAACCCCATCTCAATAGGATAAATAATAAGGATTCTACAGTCAAATATGTGAAAACAGCCAATTTCACCCCTTTTTAACCTCTGTGACCTTGACCTTTAACCTGACCAATTTTTTTTGCATATTTATGTTCCTCTTGACTAGACCTATACACCTGCCAAGTATGAAAAGTACCTTATATAGTTCAAAAAATATAGCCAAGGTTAAAAATTCGGACGCACAGACAAACAGACAGACAGGACAAAAACAATATGCACCCCCATCATCGATCTGGGGGCATAAAAATATAATAGATTATTTATCCAATTAAGATTTATTTATTTCGAAACGGATAAAAAGGATATTGCTTGTCAAACATTGGGAGAATTGCCTTGATAACTCAAGGTCAACCTCTTGATAAATTTGGGTCAACCGAATATGGCTTTTGTTCAAGGGCTCTGCAGGCTGAGATGGGCGGAGGGAAAGACGATAAACTCAAGTTATCATCCAGAAACCAAAATTTCATCGAAATTTTAGTCTATTTTTAGCAACTGTGACCTTGACCTTGGGGGTACCAACCTGGAACTCAATAGGGTTCTGTCTTGGGTGATAAGTAAGCATGTGACCCAGTTTGGTTTTGATCCAGTGGAGGATACTCAAGTTATCATCCAGAAACCAAAGAGATGGACGTACGTACGGACGGACGGACGGATGGACAGATCAGGGTAAACCTTAATGCCCCGACCGCACAGTCCAAGATCTGGCCAAAAAGAAAAATATGTGTGTTTACTGTAGTCTGCTGAAAAAAAATTAGGGTCGGTAGGTCGGAATCTTTTTTTTTTTTTTTTTTT
>MJUU01016206.1:0-20833 GCA_002080025.1 Modiolus philippinarum | reverse complement strand
CGATTTTGGCCCCCTTCGGCCCCTCATAGCTGGGTAAGGAAACAAGTTACCAAAAATCTAATAGTAGAGCGCTACGATAATTTTTCATTAGGAATCCTTTGGAAAAAATTGCATCAAAATCGGACTAAAAATAAAAAAATGAAATTTTTGAAATTTGCCCCTTTTGGGCCCCATTTATCTCGTGAACGGTACATGCCACGTGAAATCCGTTGGCATACTCCAGATTGGAAATTTTCTAAGGAGTTTACTGAAAGAAACCCCATCAAAATCTGATAAATAATAAAGATTCTACAGTCAAATATGTGAAAACAACTAATTTAACCCCTTTTGGCCCCTTATTCTAAAATGGGCGGGGCCAGGAACATAAAATTATAGCCCGGGCTAAAGCATGTGCCAAAAAACATCATACTAAAATTTGAAAATGATCTGTTCACTGGAACTAAAGTTATGCTGTCCACAGACACAAAAATACCCAATTTTACCCCTTTTTGGCCCCTTTTTCTGAAACGGGTGGGGCCATAAACCCGAAATTAAAACCCGGGATAGCCATTATGCCAAGACACCACATACTGAAATTTGAAGATGATCCGTCCACTAGAAACAAAGTTATGCTGGCCACAGACGCCGACGCCGACGACTGCGCCATAACATAATACGACCGCAAAATTTTTGCGGTCGTATAATAAGCGGTTATCGGCGGTAACTTTTAACATAGAATATAATGGGAGGGTTGCAGAAAAAATGCTTTAACTTCAGTTTGGAGAAAGTCTGGGTCAAATCACTTGGGTATAATGTTGATACAACCCAAAGGTACACTCCAACATACTTTTCATGACGCTCACTTTTACAGGTAAGCTATTACAGGTAAATCCTAATTGCATTTGGAGATAGCAGGATGTGATGGTGATTCAATAAACATCTGTGCGAGAGCCACAACAATCATGACAATAGTTAAAAATCGGCAAGGGTTAAATATTATACAAACTATTAATACAATAGAATGTCTAAAAGTGAAGAAGAAAAAAATAAACCAGTAAGGGAATACACAACAAAAAGACAATAGGATTAATGAGAATGAGTGAAAAGGACGAGTGGACCTGGTACTTAAAAGCATAAATAATTCGTAAAGGTTCCGCAGAACCTAGTGTCTCGCCTGCTCACTCCACTATCATTCTAATTTCGTCTTTATTAAGATGTACTGGCTCAGTAGAATTCCAAGAAACTACTGGTGTTTGACAGTTTCAGGAAATTTACCAAAATTGGAATACAAAATTTATGAAATCTAACCAATGAAAATATTGTTTATGACTAAAATTCATCAAAACACATGGTTGCAAAGTAGAATTTCCAAAAATTGCTTGTCTTTGAGAGTTTCAGGAAATTTACCAAAATTGGAACCATATTTTTTCATTCTTAAGTTTTCAGAATTATGTCTTGTATGAAGAAATGGCCAAGATATTTGATTGTATGCAAAAATTTCAAAAATTATTAGTCTTGGACATTTTCAGGAAATTTACCAAAGTTGGAACCGGAATAAAATTCTGAAAGCTTATTGTGCATCTATGGACTATATGCAACAATTCTACATCAAACTAAAGTCCTTATTCACAATTTTGTTAAAAAAATGTTGATATATGGACCTAAATAGAAAATTTAGCTAAATTCATTGAAGTGGAAAATATAGGTCAAGGTGACATAATTCTGGTATGGATGTTGGTCACTACTAAAGATGTAACCACTTACCAATAATCATCAGTCTATGGCATATAGTTGCTGAGATATGGTGCAAACAAAAAAATTTCATGGAAAAAAACTAAGTCCAACTAATGGAAGAATACGGAAAAATTGGAATTATTTTTTTTCAAAAAATAAACTTGGGAAACACTAAACATTATGTCAAAATTTCATTGATATTGAATATGATTTGAGAAAGTTATTGAAGTTAAAAAAAAGTTTTAACATTTGGGTTAACCAAATGTTAATGACGCAGACGACAATGGAATCTATGCTCAGTCAAGTACCTAACCTGTATGAGTTATTACAGAAAAATAACATGCATGTGTTATTACTAAGGGAAAAAATTGATAACATATGTATGTTACATGCTTCAAATAGGCATTATGCAGTCTTAGTTTTGTTATAAATGTATACCATTTTATTATTACTATTATTGTCTATCAGCAATCATAGGACTTTTCATAGTTTGCCAATATTGCAAAATATACATATGTTATTACAGGAAAAGAATGCCTGTAATAATAGAAGGGTGTTATTACAGCTACTCTGCATCACTTAAAAGTGTTTTCCTCAGACCAGAATAATGCCTAATCAAATTACATTTTTATTTATAGTAATGTATGAAAATCAAATATGAAAAAGAAGGGAAACGGGGAATGTGTCAAAGAGACAATGACCCTAAGGGGAGCAATAACAACTCAAAGCCACCATAAGATCTTCAATGAACGGTGAGGAAACCCCACGTCCAACGGTAGGTCAGAGTTGGCCCCTAAATAAAAGAGTAATCAAGTTCAGCGAAATAAGCTGAAAGCATATCAATAGGTTCTGCGCAAGTTTCTTAGTAATTCCCAAGTGTCTAATAAACTAATAAATATTTAAGTCATATGCCTGTAATAACTAAGCATTGTTATTACAACTACAGTTATATCATTTTAGAGCCTGTTCTCATTGATTAACCATGGTTCATCAAAAATGTTTTAACTTAATTGAAAACTGATTTATCCAGGCTAAATAATTAGTTTCTGCGCAAAGGTCTAAGCAATTCCCAAGTGACCAAAAAAAGGTAATATATTTTAGGTTGCTACATACATATGTTATTACAGAATTAGGAATAAAGAGCAGATAACTCAAAACAACATCTGTAGTAACACATGCATGTTATTATTCTGTTATAACTCATACAGGTTAGGTACTTGACTGATGCTCGCTATGTCTTGCTTTCACGACATTTGTCGCAGGCGAGACAAAATGCAATAAAAAGCGAAAATTAAAAAAAAATCATGAGAAGAATTAAAGGATAAAAACATACAAAACAAAAAAAAAAATAAGATATATTACAACAACAGATATACATAAGATGAAAAACGAAAAACCAATACACATCCATGAAAATTCTGTAAATAAATATTGAAAATAAAACAAAACAGTATTTCAAAGGCATTCCAAAACAAAGTATTTTTTAAAAAGTGTAAAATTATAAAACTGGGGGTAGTAAACATAACCCGAATGAATCACATAAATTTATCATAAAGCAATACACACAAAAAGTTAGCTGCGTGACAATAAATGTACACAAAGAGCACTGATGCACACAACAAAGTATTCGACAGACAATCATTCCAAAATTATAAACATATACTTTATAAAGTTTTTACCAAATGATTTGAAAATTTTGTGTCTTCTGTGTGAAAGTAAAGCCGGTTAAAATCCATGGAAAAAAATTACATATTTTCAAGAGTGTCACGATTTTACAAATTTTAACATAAGGGACCGACCATTTTACCTGAAGGGGGGGGGTTATGGTTTTTTTTTATGGTTTTTTTTCGCGCGAAATAAATTATTTATTTTTTGCACGTGTATCAACAAAATATTTTTTTTTCAAAATTAACATTATTTTTTTAGGCAGAAAGCCTCCTTCAGAAATTTTTTTTTCATCATTTTGGCAGCCAAAATATTTTTTTCACATAAAATCAGATCCAAAATATTTTTTTAGAAAAAAACCATAACCCCCCCCCTTTCAGGTTAAATGGTTGGTCCCTAAGAATTTAAATCCTCTGTATTGTTTTGTTGTCTTGTTAAATAATGTTAAGCTACATTCACAAACAATTCCAAGTTTGACCACTTGGCAGTTTGTCATAGATTGCTAGCTTCTTCGTGGTATATCTTGCATTTTATATAGTGTCAATCTAGGATGTGTATTGGTTTGCGATATCGAATTATGTTCTGGAAGTCGGGTTATATTTATTACCATTTGATTATTTTGCCATTTTTGAATACATTGTTTTTTAAGTGCTTTTTAAGTACTTTTTTGTTCATTTTGAACGTCTTTCTCAGTCAGATATTTTCGTTTTTGTGTATTGGTCCCTCACTATTCATTTAAGAGAATTTAAGGCATATCCATTATTGTAAGTTTTGATATTAAATTTGATTAATTCAATGTTTTATTTTTCCTTTTTTTTTTGTTTTGTTTGTATGTTATTTTTTAGTAGTTCGTAATTTTTCTGTTTGTGTTTTAAAGTAAGAGTCTATCTTTCCTTTTCAGTGTCTTTTTTCTCTAACCCTTTATTGTGTATTTTCTTACTGGTTTTATTATTTATATTTTCTGGACATTCTCATATATTCATATTTTGTATAATATTAACCTTTTACTATTTATTAACTACTTTTTGTGGCTTTCCAACAGATGTTTATTAAGTCACCTTCACATCCTGTTAACTCCATGTGCAATTAACAACTACCTGTATCATGAAAATGATTAGATTATACCCCGAGGCTATATCAACATCATATCCAAAAAATTTGACCTAGACTTTCTCCAACCCGAAGTTTCAGGATTTTTTCTGCAACCCTCCCGTTATATTCTATGTTAAAAATAATCCTCGATAGCCGCTTATTTTTAATCAGGGGAGGTAACCCCAGAAACTCGAAAGTGGTCAATTCAATTCTCTTATCTGGACATCCGGGCACTTTACCTGTGGAGGAGGTGAAAAAGTCCACATTTCACTATATAGCTAAGTAACTTCAACTTTGATTTATTCATTCATTTTTTTCAAGATATTTAAATGAAACTCGGAATTTATGCATTTGGAACGTCAATATAAACATCATATCCAAATTACAAGATCATAGTTATTATAACACCGATTTTATTGCAATTTAAAATATCTATATTTTACATAGATTATATCTGTAAACATCGATCGCGTCACCGAGGGTGTAAGATTGAAATCGACTGATCTGATTGGTCAATTCAACTTTGTGATGTCACGCCGGATAAGAGAATTGGAAATTCGTCTATTATAGCTGCGGAACCGTAGCTCTATAGGTCCTTTTATTTTTTCTGATTTGGCGGACCATAGATCTATCAGAAAATTAGCACAAGGACCATAAGAGCTACGGTTCCGCAGCTACGTCTATTATTACAGGCAACTGGCCTACTGTCAGACAAAACACCTATGGTCCGACCATATAAAGTCGTTTTAGGAAGGGTAATCAATATTTGTAGTGACTTGTCAGACAGCAAGTTAGTGATTTCTAAATCAACCTCTATTTTAGGATAAAGTGAAGAATATGAACACAACACTAGTACTACCAGTATTGTACAATACTAGTAAAATATATGTGTACCAGTATTGTACAATTCTGGAAGATACTGGAAAATACTGGTAAACCAGTATTGCAGATACTGGAAGATACTGGAAAATACTGGTTCAACTAGTATTGCAGATACTGGAAAATACTGGTAAAACTAGTATTGCGGATACTGGAAGATACTGGAAAATACTGGTACAACTAGTATTGCAGATACTGGAAGATACTGGAAAATACTGATACAACCAGTATTGTAAATACTGGAAGATACTGGTATTTCTAATATTGCAGACACAGCTGGTTTAACTAGTATTATGGATAATGTGTTATCTGGTTATGTGCTATTTGTTTTTTCTGTTTCAAAATAGGTGTTTTTTTGTAATCAAATGGAACAAATGTTACAACTCAAGATATTAATCAATTAACTAATTCCATACTGAGAAAAATTAAACACTTCATTATATCAAATCAGTATAGCATGGATTTTTAAAGAATTTAAAAGGATTTGGCAGTGAAATTATTTCAAATTTTCAATATCATGCAAAACTAAGAATTTAAACTACTAATGACGGAAAGCCCTGCTTATTTGGGTTCTAAAATTAGGAGAAAATAGACATGAAACAATCACTTATACTACTCTCATAAACCCTTGCATAAACGATTCGCAACATGTAGAACATGAACATGTTGGATTGTCAACAACATAAATGTACTTATAATAAAAGAAATGTAAAACAGTAACCAGTTTTGTTCACAATAAAATAGTAGTTATACTAGGACTGTAAGCTTTACAATACTGGTAAATTACCAGTATTGTAAAAAACACAATACTGGTAGAACTAGTATTGTGAAAATATGCAATACTGGTATTACCGGTATTTCCACAAGACAATACTGGTACAACTAGTATTGTATAAAGCACAATACTGGAAGAACTAGTATTGTCCAGAATACAATACTGGTACAACTAGTATTGTAAAAAATTACAATACTGGTTTTTCCAGTATTGTAAAAAATACAATACTGGTAAGACTAGTATTGTACACAACACAATACTGGTACAACTAGTATTGTAAGCAACACAATACTGGTACAACTAGTATTGTATTTTCACAATACTGGTACAACTAGTATTGCAATTAATACAATACTAGTAATTCCAGTATTGTGCAATACAATACTGGTATAAAATTTTCTACCAGTATTGTACAATACTGGTAGTACCAGTATTGTGTTCATATTCTTTACTTTATCCTTTATTTTATGTACCTTTATCTAGTAAGAATTCAAGGAGTTTGGCAAGTGCTTGTCTGGTAAGACTAGTTTCTGGGACATGTTGCTCTGTGATAAATTTCTTGACAATTTGAAATCCTTCCATGAAAAAATTAGCGAAGGCAAATGTTTTATTCTTTGTACACACTGTGCAAGCAGCTTTGGTGAAGCAGTACCCAAAATCGGTATCGGCACCGTTGCACGATTGTCTTATCTCCAAAACGACGAGGGCTGTTAGTTCATTTTTAAAATTGTCTATAGCTTTGTTCAAATATTCTCTCTTTTCTGTCAAATACTCTGACTCAAAACGGCAAAATACGTCTTTCCTTGTGTCCAAGCACCCTCTCTTTAGTGGTGGCGAAGCAGCCATTTTCAAATAAGAATCCAAGTCAACTCGCCCCACTGTCAACTCGCCCCACAGTCAAATCGCCCTCCTCAAGCTAGTCCCTATTTTCAGTACACGCGCCCCATTTATGAATAACAATTTGGATTCTGCATTTTGTATTAGGGATTCTGGATTCTTTTATTGACATCAAATAAGGTCATCTCGCCTCGTAAACTGTCTGACATGTCTGAATATGTATTCAATTTACTTGAGTTGACAGGAATATTCGTCCGTCCTACAGAAACGTATACAAAAACATATAGTTATAAATGTATATAACTGGGCCATTGATTGGAACAAACAGATTCTTATCTTATCTTATCTTATCCTACGTACATCAGTTAATTCACCAGATGTTACATTTATTCAAACGTTGGTTGCCATCTTGGATGATGTACATGTAGGAACACAAAAATGGGACCATCAAGGAATATTTGATCTTATTTTTGAGGGACTATAAATCTACAAATTTTGAAGGAGATTCCGACTGGCGGCCATCTTAAATGAGATTTTGGTTCCAACTGGCCCGCTGGTAGTGTCATCGGGGAAGATATAAGGTCCCTGTGTTAATCTAGGTTCCTGGCTGGCGACATTCTTTGATGAGGTACATGTATAAATATGAAAATCACCTGAAAGTTTTAAAGGTCCATGATGGACTATTATGATCAAGTTTGGTTCCTGTTGGCTCAGTAGAATCAGAGAAGATCTTTGCATGCATTTCCCATAGAGTCTATCTTAAACTATCAGTTCCACATTGGTGGCAATCTTGGATGAGGTACCATCTTTAAAACAAAAAGCCTTGGAGGAGACCTCCTAAGCTATTTTATTACCAAGTTTGGTTCAAATTGGCCCGGTAGTTTCAGAGGAGAAGATCTTCCAATAGGACCCAGGTCTATGATAAACGTTGTTGCCGGGTGGCTGCCATCTTAAATAAGATGTAACCTACTGGACATATGTAAAGTAGTCCTTGATAAGCTTAACACTTTTGCAAATAAAACTTAATATTCTCTATCTCAAACAGTTTTTTGTGTACAAACATATAACAGTAATGAAAATTCAAAGATAAAGGGGAAAACAGTCTCCAACATTGTGTATATTGGTTGTCAGATTTTCTTCAAAATTGCTGGACAGGTAGATATTACTATGCTGACCTTTTTTGTATTTTAATTTTATCTCTATCTTCTATAATTTTCAATATAGGAGATGAAAAGTAACAAACTAAAATTTTACGGAAAAGGGGCAATAACTCCAAGAAGTGTATTCAGATTTTCGTCAAATTTGTAGGGTGGTTAGATCTTGTCATGCTGCTCTTAATTTTTATTCACTGTCAGATGTTTGCTATCTGCACCGGTTTTCGAACTATTTTCAAAAACAGCAATTTACCCTATGCTCTATTTCTGGTAACAGTGGCCATGTTGTTCGGTCTTGCGACTTAAAAATTACGAACTTGAAAGTACACAAGTAGATACCCAACTTGATCATTCAGGCCAAGTTGAATGTCGGTCCACCAGCTTCAGGGGAGTAGTAGACCTTTGAAAAAAGTTACCGTCGACGACGTCGTCAATAATGCCGTACGCTTACTGACTGATGCCTATAACCTTTAAACCGGTAAACAAAAATGTCTCAAAATATTCTAAACATTATAACTGGAGTGTTCGATTGACATTTTAAGGTCTTCGGTGGCATTTGTAGGTGTTCGGTGGTGTTTGGTGGTACATGTAAAAAAAAAACGTTACCGCGTCTTGGGTGTCCGACAACACAATATTCCCGACTGGACATATTCGTTCTTACTGAAACATTTTATCTTTATCTAATAATATGTCAAGTTAAAAAACTGGTTTTGACCCGCAGGATAAATTTTCATATTCAACGTATGTTGAATAAGCCCCGTGCTATTTCCCGCCAAATCTATTCGGAATACATGCAGTTCTCGGTTTTTATCATTGATCATTATAGAAAAAGATAACACCACTTTATTCCGATTATTACCATATTTTATCCACTCTCGATAGTTAAAATGCTCGGCAAGCCTCGCAATTAAAATTTTAAAATTTAACTATCTCTAGTGGATAAAATATGGTAATGAACGGGATATCATGGTGTAATCTATATTTATCCAGCTGGATATTCAAACATTTTGAACAGAAATTTAGAAACAAAAAACTCTTTTCACATGTAAACAAAATAAAATGGTATAGTTGGCCACGATTAAAAGATAAAAAACACAAAATGCACAAATCAAAAAACACATAAAAATGACAAAAATAGAAAGAGAGGGAGGGAAGACTGCCCAACGTTTCGGCCTATATGGCCTTCGACCAGGGGACTACCGGGCTAAATACGGAGAAAAAGATGGATATGACAAGAGAAGGCAGACCTGATGGCGTGTCACAGAAATTACCTGTAAATTACTCGTCCCAAATCTTAAACTTAATCAAAAACGAGAGATAAAACATTAGTTATCTGTACTATGCAAATATTAAACTCCAATACATAAATAATTTTATAAAATAGACTGCTTCTTAACATTCATGCCAAAGGGTCGAACAGTTCCAAGAAAATGGATGATTTTTTGTTCAAGGAACTGTCGTTGTTTTTCGCCTGCACTAGTTTGTATAAGGACAGTTACATGCATGTCCAGTATGCTGTGGTTAGCTCGCCGGAAATGTTCACCTACGGGGCAATCCTTACCATTGGTGACGCTCTGTTTATGTTCGACAAAGCGATCACCCAATCTCGGGCAAGTCTCACCCACATAGATCATGTTACAGCGTTTACAGCCTACAGCATACACTACGTTTTCAGTAGTACACGTGAAACCATTTTTTAGTTTGAAAACGTTAGCCGGCCCTACTACTTCATCGGTTTCCCAAGTAAAAGGACAAGTCGAACAGCGAGATCGCTTACATTGTCTAGTGCCCTTATATTTACAGGGAGTTTGAGGAGTAGCACTGTCGAAAGAACTAGTAACAAGGTGCTGTTTTAAACTCTTCCCTTTTCTGAAGGCTGCAATGGGAGGCGAATCCTGGAAAACTTCCGACATATGCTCGTCCTCGAGAACTATAGATTTGAAGTTGCGTATCAAAATGTTTTTGATAGCTTCATTGTGAGGGTGGTATGTCAGGACCAACGTAACAGGACTCAATGTAACAGAATGAAATCCTTTTTTGTTAAGAGAGGCTACCCCACCAAAGTTTTGGATCGAGCTATGAATTCAGTTTCCCGAGTGACCAGATCCGAGGCTATGGAGAAGAGGGTGAGAAATACCGACGACCGGGTTCCGTTGGTCCTGACATACCACCCTCACAATGAAGCTATCAAAAACATTTTGATACGCAACTTCAAATCTATAGTTCTCGAGGACGAGCATATGTCGGCAGTTTTCCAGGATTCGCCTCCCATTGCAGCCTTCAGAAAAGGGAAGAGTTTAAAACAGCACCTTGTTACTAGTTCTTTCGACAGTGCTACTCCTCAAACTCCCTGTAAATATAAGGGCACTAGACAATGTAAGCGATCTCGCTGTTCGACTTGTCCTTTTACTTGGGAAACCGATGAAGTAGTAGGGCCGGCTAACGTTTTCAAACTAAAAAATGGTTTCACGTGTACTACTGAAAACGTAGTGTATGCTGTAGGCTGTAAACGCTGTAACATGATCTATGTGGGTGAGACTTGCCGGAGATTGGGTGATCGCTTTGTCGAACATAAACAGAGCGTCACCAATGGTAAGGATTGCCCCGTAGGTGAACATTTCCGGCGAGCTAACCACAGCATACTGGACATGCATGTAACTGTCCTTATACAAACTAGTGCAGGCGAAAAACAACGACAGTTCCTTGAACAAAAAATCATCCATTTTCTTGGAACTGTTCGACCCTTTGGCATGAATGTTAAGAAGCAGTCTATTTTATAAAATTATTTATGTATTGGAGTTTAATATTTGCATAGTACAGATAACTAATGTTTTATCTCTCGTTTTTGATTAAGTTCAAGATTTGGCACGATTTTTACAGGTAATTTCTGTGACACGCCATGTCAGGTCTGCCTTCTCTCGTCATATCCATCTTTTTCTCCGTATTTAGCCCGGTAGTCCCCTAGTCGAAGGCCATATAGGCCGAAACGTTGGGCAGTCTTCCCTCCCTCTCTTTCTATTTTTGTCATTTTTATGTGTTTTTTGATTTGTACATTTTGTGTTTTTTATCTTTTAATCGTTGCCAACTATGCCATTTTATTTTGTTTCATAGTTAATTTGTGGCCATCGCACAACATATTTATATTTTTATACTTTCACATGTAGTTGCAATTAAGAAATAATTCATGGGCGATGGTGGTTGCTGGAGATTTACATATGGGTGGCCATTATTTTCGTTAATATTTTACCCAGAGCGTAGCGCAGCGGAGCGAGGGGTAAAATGAACGAAAATAATGGACACCCATATGTAAATCGACTACAAACCACCGGCGAACATGAATAATTTCGATTCTAATTATGACATTTCATGATCTGAGCGGACCTATAGTGTACACAGTAATGACATCCATAATCATACTATTCTTTTAATCATACTATTCTTTTAGAAAAGTTTAAATATTATAATATTAGTGAACAATCGATTTGCTTGATTAAATCATATTTATCTGATAGAATGCAAGAAGTTCATTATGCAAATCTCAAGTCAAATAAAAAACGAGTAAAATATGGAGTTCCTCAAGGTTCAATTCTAGGTCCTCTGTTATTTATAATTTATATTAATGATTTGCCTCTTCATATAAATAACTCAAATGTTGATTTATATGCCGATGATTCAACTTTACACTGTCATGATAACAATATTGAAAACATCAATATGAAATTACAAAATGATATCAATGAAATTGAATCTTGGTGCAGAAATAATAGCATGAAAATAAATGCACAAAAGACTAAATGTATGAAACTATGTTCTCGACAAAAAAAGGGTTAACACGAATGATTTAGAGATGAAAATTGGTGATGATTATATTGAAAAGGTTCACTCATATAAATTACTTGGTATCATAATTGACGAAAGTTTAAATTGGGAAGACCAGGTTGATAAAGTTTGTAAAACAATATCATCAAAAATATCCCTTCTTTATAAGTTAAAATCATATTTGCCAACACATGTTAGACTATTATTTTACAACGCATACATTTTACCTTATATTGATTTTTGCAGCTCTGTCTGGGGGAATTTACCTAAACAAGATTCAGATAGAATCATTAAACTACAGAAGAGAGCTGCAAGGATTATTCTTGAATGTGACATTTCAGTATCCTCGCAATTTATGTTCACTTCTTTGAAATGGCTCCCTTTTACAGAGCGGGTTAAATATCAGAAAGCTATTCTAATGTACAAAATTGTTAATGAAAAGGTACCTGATTATTTGAGGCCGAAAAGTGATATTATAAATACTTACAGCTTAAGATCTCAATCCAAAAACAATTTGTTTATACCGAGACCAAATACAAATTTTTACAAAAAATCATTTCATTATTCTGCTTATTCATTATGGAACAACTTACCAACTGATTTTAAAATATCTAAAAGCTCAGACATATGATCTATTATATATTTATTATTGTTTGTTTTATATGTATGTCATACTTAATATTGTTATATATTAATTATTGTAAATATATTGATATTTAGAGGGCCCCAATGAAAATTAGACAATTTCTAATTGGGTTACCCTCTTTAAATAAAGATTTCATTATTATTATTATATTATTATTATTACTTCAGAATTACTGAAGTTTTTGTGCACAAACTGTGACATATTATGACGTCGTCAATTTCAGCGTAAAGGCTGTTCTCACAGAAGTCGCTCATAATGTTATTGGAGAATTCCATATGACTAGTCGTCATGGTTTCCATTGTTCCCATATTAGAATGTTGAGTATCCGGCCCCCAGTAAAATCATACGCGATCTAAAAGCTGGGCATTTTAGACTCGTGCAAGAATAACAAAAGTAGTATATGCTGAAAGAAAATTTCAGTATGACATCAGTAGAAACAAAATATGTATTTAATCGTTTTGCTTTCAAAGTTTAATAATAATATGGTAAAAAAAAACGTTGAAGTTAGGTGCAATTTTGTTACATCATGTAATAACCCTTATCCTAGCATATCAAAACCGGGTAAATGCGAAAAAACGCCTTCTAGAAAGCAAATGAACTCTAATCTAGTGGAAATTTTTCAACTAAACACTTTCGTTGTATTTCCTAGGATGAAACGAGGTTCTTTGATGAGGTTTTGAATATCGATTGGGACGAGTTGGTAGAAACAGAGGGCAACTCACACAGGGGCGAGTTGGTTATAAGGCGATTTGTCCTGTTGTAAGATTGAATAAAGGAAAAGTCGGACCATTAGAAGCACGGCCTCTATAAAGGGACAAGCTGTTAAAATCGTACTATAACACCATTAGTGGGGAAACAAAGGACTTTAATTGTCGTATCATTTTCTTGTTTTATACATAAAACGATAGATATCCGGAGGGAAACAGGACAATTTGCGCCTATATGAGTTGCCCCTTATTCGCCCGGAAAATTAATAATTTCATTGACACACTAGATACAGTGTCAATTAGCTCTGATAGGAAGCTAAAACAAGGCAAAGTATACCAGAAAGTAGAAAGTATTGGTAGAAAAAGCTAATAAATCTAACTATGTATTTAAATCCCAAACACCGGCACTTTAGAAAAACTTTGAAAGTTTATTAAAATACTTAATAAAAACAGTCTTTCAGGTTAATTAAATTTTATTGTTTTGTTGATAATTGTATTTTATCATTTCTATTTTTTCTTTTTATTTCTTTTGTTGTTATTTTTGTTTTTTTTTTTTTTTTTTTTTTTTTTTTTTTTGTNTTTGTTTGTTTGTGTGTTTGTTTGTTTGTTTTGTTGTGATTGATTGATTGATTTATTATATTCTCTGTAATTTTGTTTACTATGGAAGGCAGAAACCGTCAAAAATACGACATTCAAACAAAACAAGCATTATAGAAATAAACAGTTGCTGTTCATGAGATACAAAGAAAACCTCCATCTCTGTATCTCTGTATCTTAAGGTAGTTGCCACTCTAAAATGAAGTAGTGAGAATTTCATGAAAATGCACTGAAGTAGTTGAACTTAATAAAGCTCGACCACAATAAGCAAGAACAAATAATAGGTTAATGAGCTTGGTTTTGAGATACAGGGGATTAAAAATATGATGGGAAATGTCCATTTTTCTATGGTTTTAATAAGTATTGTATAGAAATTTGTAAGTCTTGAAAATTGAGTGATGGTTCAAAGTGGAGATAATTTCAATTAGCATATCAAAAGGTTCTTTTGATATTCAAATAAAAATTGTCTCCACTTTAACTATATATAACTAACTTGATACAGGGAGATAACTGACCGATGTTTCTCCACTTTAACTATATATAACTAACTTGATACAGGGAGATAACTGACCGATGTTTCTCAATGAAATTTTGTCTGTACATGCGTTGAGAATATAACCTGGGAAGTGGGTGTTCCCGGGCAAAATATTTCATATGTTATGATATGTAAAAAGAAAGAGGAGTCTGTAATTCTGACCAATTGTCAGAAATCAACGATGACAACTACCTTAAATGTTATACCCGAGAAAAGACGAAATTATTCACTATTCATATCAGTAATAGACAAAAGAATAAAAAATAACAAGCGTCGATCGTATTGCAGGGCAACACTAAGTTCCCTGCCAATAGAACAAGGCTTTGCTACTCTGGCAACAATGGTCAAAATATTTTTTCTAAGTCCAGGGTCCATAACTCCACCAAAAATCAGTGGACCAGAGCTAAACAAATTTAAAACTTGATCTGTAATTCATTGACGTAGACTCATACCAAATATTAGCTCAATACCTGCAACAGTTTAGAAATGACATTTTACTAAAATTTTCTAAGTCCAAGGTCCATAACCCCGTAAAAACCAGTGGACCGGAACCAAATACTAACTTGATCTGAATTCATTAAGGTAGACTCACATACAAAATCGGTTTAGAAAAACAGTGCGGAAAACTGATGCGGAATTGGCAGACGGACAGACGGATCTAAAGTACCCTTCGGCTATAGTCGGTAGGGGACTTCAAAAAGAAGGACAACATATCAGTTCTTTTTAATAACATAACTGAAGTTGTGCCCTGGGATGAACCTCAGTGTTCCATTCTAGGTCCAGTGATATTTATATTCTCATAAATGACATTTTCGAGATTACTAAAATCTCAACTTTATTTTATCATTAGAATGATGATAACACTTTGTCTTTCTCGTACTTGGGCCTTTTTTTCTGTCATCTTGCCAATATTATTCAACTTACCTGTTCAATGGGGATTTTTTAGTGTTTTCTCAATTCGTACTGACACCCTTTCCTGTTTTCACAATACTTTTTGTGGCGATCCTGCTTCCAGGCGAATCGCACATCTCTCCAAACTAAAGGAGGGCAGTTTTTATATGTATTTTTTTAATTTCGGACAAACAGTTTGGTGCAGAATGTAACCTCTTATCCAAGTTAACTTCAAGTTACTTTTAAGTAGCTCTATAGGTATACTTACAGCAGTCATCTAACAAATTCTACAAATGATCATAATTCTTATATGATTTGCATAATCGGAAATACGCTGATATGATTGGTTGAATTTACTTCCGGTAGCAATATCTGAAGTCGTTTATTTTTCGATAGACGACGTTGACCGAACTACATTTAAGTTCACCCTATAAATTCATACGCCGAGTGAATCAAATAGAACAAAAACGTGTGACTGGCATTATAGAAGTAAGAATTTAATTACTTATCATCAAATTAAAAGAATTATAAGGATTAAACACCGTTTGAAAGGAATTTATATGAGTATAAACGGGACCAAGTCACTCACAAACATATCATAAAAGTCCGTCGGACTTTTATTTGTGTGTGAGTGAATTGGTCCCGTTTATACTCATATAAATTCCTTCAAAACGGTGCTTAATCCTATAATAAATTATGACAAATCTAATACTGTGAAAGTGGTATTGTTCGTGGGGTTCCAATTTTCGTGGATTTCGTGGTTCGCTAAAGCCATGAAATTAAGTTCCCAACGATATCTGAGTTTTATGCAGAGATTTTGAAACAACGAATTTTAAGTTCCAAAAATAGGGATATTTATGAAAGACACTAAAATTGATGTCCACAATTAAAGTACTTCCACATTAGTTCCTATAAAGCGGTCATAACTGGCTCTACGAAGAACTGTTCTAAAAGCTGTCATAGTTCTTAAAGTGGTCATAAAAATGGTCACAGTTCTAAAGGTGTCCATACACAAGAGCAGTTCTAAAGGTGTCCACACTAGAGTAATTCTAAAGGTGTCCATACACTAAAGCAGTTCTAAAGGTGTCCATACACAAGAGCAATTCTTTAGGTGCCCATACACTGGAGCAGTTCTAAAAGTAGTCATACGTGCGGTAGAACAGTACGCGTGATGATAAATGACCGAACGTGATTAGTTAATATTAAATACATTTCTTTTCCATATAAATGATAGATCATGATAGGAAGCTTGTCCCTTTTTTCATGTTTTGCCACGTGTTTTCAGTCGTCAAATTATACAGATTGTTTTTATTTATTATTTATCATTGCTGGCGTCAGTATTATATTGTACCGAAAACTTTCCCTTTTGCCATACATTTTTAATCGAATTTCAAGACATTTCATGATTGTGGGCATTGATATTATATCGATTGCAGAAAAAAACTCTTTTGCCATATGTGTTAGTCAAATAAAAGGAGTTTTCAAGATTGCAGACCTCATTTTTATATCGATTGCAGAAAATGTCCATTTTGCCCTATGTTTTTAGTCAAATTACAGGAAATTTCATGATTGTACTTATTAATATATCAGTTGCCGAAAATGTCCCCTTTGCTATCTGTTTTTAGTCAAATTTCACGATTGCACGTATCACAATATATTGATTGAAGACATTTTCGGTTTCGCCATCTCTTTTAAGTCAAATTACAGGAAGTTTCACGATTGCACGTATCACAATATATTGAATGAAGAAATTGTCCAATTTGCCATCTGTTTTGAGTCAAATTACAGGAAGTTTCATGATTGCTGGCATCAATATTATATTGATAACAGAAATTGTCCCTTTTGCCTTATATTTTAGTCAAATTACAGAAAGTGTCATGATTGTGGTTATCAATACTATATTGATTGCAGAAAATGTCCTTTTTGTCATAGGGTTTAGTCAAATAACCTTAAATTTTATAATTACAGGCTTCTATATTATATCGATTGCAGAAAATGTCTCTTTTGCCATATGTTGTCAGTCAATTTACAGGACGTTTCATTATTACAGGCTTTATTATTATTATATCGGCCCCTTTTATCAGTTGCTTTATAAGGAACCTTTCACATTGGAGTTAATCCGGATTAAGTTAATCTGGATTATTCTAATTTAATTTGTAATAGAATTGTAGCATGTAGTCTGCAGATGTGCAATAAGCTTTCGGATTTATGACATTGGTCTTGGCACCAACAAGAGGCATCAAGAAGTTTGATTTTGACACATGTGAGCTTGTCAGTGGAACTCTTGTTTTCTGTGTCAAACAAGGAAGTGCGGGGATGGCCATCATTTCTGATGGCACCACTTCTAGTTATCCCCGCACTTTTCTGAAGAAAATGCGGGGATATTGTTTTGGTCCCGTCCGTCCGACTGTCCGTCTGTCCGTTAGATGGACCTTGTCAGTGGAACTCCTTCCTCATTTTTGAATTTATGGATTTAATTTTGTTATAGAATTGTTGCATATAGTCTGCAGATGCGCAATAAGCTTTCGGATTTTTGAAATTGGTCATGGTGCAAACAAAAGTCCCCAAGATGTCGATTTTGAGACATTTGAGCTTGTCAGTGGAACTCCTCCTACATTTTTAAATTTATGGATTTAATTTTGTTATAGAAATATTGCATATAGTCTGCAGATGCGCAATAAGCTTTCGAATTTTTTGATATTGGTCTTGGTGCAAACAAGAGGCCCCATGATGTCAATCTTGAGACAAGGAGGCTTGTCAGCGGAACTCTTCCTACATTTTTGAATTTATGGATTTAAGGGGGTTTGCTACTCCATTTGAAAATAAATAGGATTTCAAATAAACATGATTTTTTGTTAGAATATTAAAAAAGGAGTAATTTAAGTGAAAATAATTGATAGGTTGATGATCTCGTTTTTGAGATTTAAATGATTGAAAATTTGGCGGGAAACTGAACTCCTCTGAATTTTCATAGGATTAACATTAACAACGTTTGACCATGAATGAATGTGACAGAATAAATAGAATTCAATGAAAATGTTCCAGAATGCTCATAAAGATGTATGAAATGAAATTATGGAAAAAAATAAGGGGGTCAATGTGCAAAAATTTATAATGCTTTTAAATGGATAAAACCCGAGGATTCCGAAAATCTGACAGAAATCCCAAATTATGAGGAGCGAACCTCCTTAATTTTGTTATAGAATTGCTGCATATAGTCTGCAGATGTGCAATAAGCTTTCGGATTTTCTAAATTAGTCTTGATGCAAACAAGAGGCCCCAAGATGTCTATTTTGACACATGTGAGCTTTTCAGTGGAACTTCTACATTTTTGGATTTAATTTTGTTATAGAATTGTTGCATATAGTCTGCAGATGTTCAATGAAGTTTCGGAATTTTGATTCCGGTTAAAACTTTGATAAATTTCCTGAAAATGTTAAAGACTCATATTTCTTAACTTTAAGCATATGCTTTCATTTTTTTACAAGAGTTTGGAAAAAATAAAATTTTGAATACTTAGAATTCTGAAATATGATTCCAATTTTGGAAAATATCCTGAAATATTTTACGAATTGAAAGTCTCAAAGACCACTTATTTTTTGGAATTCTACCTAGCAACCATACATGTAGTAATTTGTTTCAATTAGGACTAACATTTTCACCAACTGAATTTCAAAAATATTTGATTCCAATTTTGGTAAATTTTCTGAAAGTCTAAAATAAGAAAAAGAAGGGAAACGGGGAATGTGTCAAAGAGACAACGACCCTAAGGGGAGCAATAACAACTCAAAGCCACTTTATATTTTGGAATTCTACCTAGCAACAGTACTGTTAGGATTTGTTTCTATTAGGGCAATCATTTTCACCAATTGGATTTCAAAAATAATTGATTCCTTTTTTGGTAAATTTCCTGAAAGTGTCAAAGACCACTTATTTTTTGGAATTCTACCTAGCAACAATACTGTTAGGATTTGTTTCTATTAGGGCAATCATTCTCACCAACTGGATTTTCAAAATAATTGATTCCAAATTTGGTAAATTTCCCTGAAAGTGCCAAAGACCACTAATTTTTTTGGAATTATACCTAGCAACAATACTGTTAGGATTTGTTTCGATTAGGGCAATCATTTTCACCAATTAGATTTTCAAAATAATTGATTCCAAATTTGGTAAATTTCATGAAAGTCTCAAAGAAAACTCATTTTAGAAATTCTACCTAGCAACCGTATACCCTTGTATTCGTCTTAGTAAAAATAGTAACAATCAATTTTTTTTTAAATGTTGAGAAAAAATAACCCAAGGGTATATGACAACTGTTTTCTGTGTCAAACAGGTGAGTGCGAGGATGGCCATCTTTTCTGATGGCACCATTTCTAGTTTTCATTGTAATCCTTTTGTCTGACACTAATGATTTTTTTCAGTAAAATGTCAAAGAAGGTGAATATGTTTTTGGACAGAATATTTTCATTCGAATCCTTTTGATAAGTTATTTTATTAGTATTATATCATTGCCGTGCCCATGCATACTCGTATTGTATCGACATATTTGTACTGTGCCCACACCTGTATTGTGTCCACATCCACTTTAATTTGCACTTACCATATTGATTCAGGTAACAAAGAACAAATGTAATTTCTGTTTCTGTCTAACGTAATTGTTTTTGTGTCTAACGTCATTGTTTTCTGTGTTCTCGTTTTGGCCGTGTCTTTAGACTTCGATTTTTGTAAATTTCACTCCTTTGTTCCTTCGGTATTCTACTGCCGTTGTTTGCTAAATGGATCACATTGATATATCCACCAGAACTAGAGATAAGTGAAACGACAGAAACCTCTTAATCAACATCTTTTTTCTTTTGGACTTACATCTTGAGTTAGTCGAAATTTGTCATCTCAGTACTAAAATTTACGATTTTTATTTCAAAATTATCAATTTCCCTAACATGGACAGTAATATTCCAGCTTATCCTGCTTACAGAGCGTAATACTATGTTTCCCACTGAGTTGTTTCGTTACGCGAGAGCTAGCACAAATTATATAGACTTTCCCATTAGACATAGTTATCTCCGTGACCGCCTTTTGATCAAAGCTTCAAAAGATTCCGTTCCGAGTTCCTATCGCTGTTTACGTTTGTCTTTTGTTTTTCTTTATATTTGTTTTTTTGTTGTTGTTGTTGTTGTACTGGTCCTTGGCATTGTGGCATGTGACAGCGTTTTTCGAAAATTGTAGATGTTTCTCATCTTTTTTATTGTATCATACACCCACTAAAAAGTTTTTTTTATAGATATCAGTCCCTTGCAGAAAAAGTTGAAGTTTCAGTCCGAGCTCTGGTTAAAGCTTCTTTTTTTCACTTAATATGAATACTAGGATGGTCATTTCTTTTATTCGATTGCAATTGTTGTTGGGTTGCTACCGGGCACTACCGCAATGGAAAGGGGGTTTCCCGCGCCATACAACCGATCGTTTAAACCACCATTTTTAAGGTCTTTCCCGTTTCAGACGGAAAGACCTTTCTGTATTTCTTCT
>MJUU01016205.1:193610-211731 GCA_002080025.1 Modiolus philippinarum | reverse complement strand
CCGGGATATAGAAATTGGACCCATTCCGTGGTTGTGCGGGATTAATAAATACACAACCCATCTTTCGGATGGGATGTAAACTCAGGTCCACGTGTTGGAAGAAATGCCACGCTTCCTGCACGTTAAAGAACCCTTGTAGTAAGCTCTTTTTGGGGTGGTCCGTAGGTGATCGGCTACAAGGCTAAATTCCCCGCCCTTGACAATTTCACCCTACTTTTCCAGTGGCAGTCAGAATTTTCCGTCCCATGGCCATTTCCATACCCCAAAGTGATTATTTATCAACAAACTTGTTCTCGTCTTGATATAGCTGAAATATTGCTGAGTAGACGTGAAACAATATTCAATCAATCAATCAATCTATTAGGAGTTAAATCTTCAATTAAAGGACAAGGTGCGATAAGGGCCTGATTTGGCCCTAAATTTCGGTGATTTTTTAAGTTGCTCCTGGATATTTTCTTTAATGTTGGTTTGAAAGTTCAGATACCACTTAAAGAAAAAATACAAAATTTAGAACCCATGACGTCACAATAGGTACAGTTCTGACGTCATGTTGAAGCTACTTTAAAAGTTTTCATAGAAATACAAGGAATTTGGCATATTTTTGAACGGTTTTTCTAATCGAAAATATAGAGCACATTCAAGAACCAATTAGATATTTTACCAAATTGTTACTACAGATGCATTGTACCTCCCATATGAATCTTTTTGTGGTTCTTGCCTGTGCTCTATGTTTCCTCTTAAGAAAAAGTAGTCAGAATGAGTCAAATTTGTCATTTTTCGAGAAAATGTGCAATTTGTCCCATTTTCTACACTGAAAAACTTTGTAATCCTACATCAATACTTGAGTTACCTTCCTTTTAACTGTTAACCTATATCCATAGAACATTTCGAAAATATATAATGTGAATTTAAGCAAACTTATTTTTTAGGCCAAATAAGGCCATTACCGCACCTACTCCTTTACACAATAGGGTAGATACTCATTCTCCTATATGTGTTAGAATTGAAATTTCTGATCTCTACAGCAGAATGGATATACATGCAGTTCAATTTCATGCAGAAGATTGGGCAGAAGTAGAAAGACATTTTTTTTGCCTTTTGGGTCGTTTGCATGACCAATCTTATCTCAATACTTTTATATAAAGTTCCATATAGAATGCTGAAAATAAACTATCAATGTGCATGTATGTCACTGATCCCCCTTTTCGACCCTCTAAAAGGGCCATAACTTCTTTGAAATAGGCTGAACTTTCCAAGGAAAAATTACCGTATGCACAACAAGGCATTGTAATTAACAAGCCAATGAAGTTTGTTTGATTGCAATCATAGGAGATTTGTTCCACATAAAAGTTTTGAGATGTATTGTCAACAGCCAGACAGAGATAAGAAAAATACAGTTCAACTTCCATGGCTTGAACATCCAAGGGACCGATGAAAATAGTTTGAGCCAAAGAGGTGTTTTTGAGATATCGAGGTCGAATTGTGTAAAAATTTGAACCAAGGGACCACAAAAAGGGTTTGAGGCATCCATGGTGTTTGAGTTATTGCAGTTCAAGCTATCGAATTTCTACAGTAGTATATATTCCCCCAGACTTTTTGAAATTTGTTTTGGTGTTGCCAGACCTCAAACTGTAAAGCGATATTTTCCCTTTTCATTTTGTTGAAAGTTGCTGAATTTTAAGCTGGACATCAGCGATTTCTGGCAGACAAATGGGCAGGTCTGACGGATTTCAAAAAACTGTTGGCAAGACATAATACATGTAAATGCATGGATAAGGTTTTGTTGGCATTGCATAACCCTGGGTCAACCAACCCATAAAATGTTGACCAAAAATTTACTGCTAACAAAGAATGAAATTCTTTTGTTAAAATCCGTATTACATGGTCAACAAACGAAGAAAAAAAATGTTTGGAGTCCATATTTGCCAGTAAAAGGATTCTATATTTGCCAATGCACTTTTTTTTCTATTTACCACAGACCCTTACTGTTTAACTCAATGTTAAAGGTATAATCATAATTACTTGCATTGCACAAAACAATATTTAGTCATAAAAGCAGAGATGCCAACCCAACTGATGAAAAATAGGAGTATTCACCGCGCTAAGCGGGGTCCTCTCAAGATCGGGGGTCATGGGCAGCTAGAGGCTCCCAGAACTCCGATGACCCATAAACTTTTGGGCTTTTGTATCCAGCCATCACGTTTTCTGTCAAGATCAGCCATTTTTATCAATCTGATATCAGACAAACGCTTTTTTAAACAGGATTTCAAGCGTGGAAGTGATCAATATTATAATAATGGACTAATTTCGGTCCAGATTTCGAAATAATTCCGGATTGGAAAATATTGGAGTTTTTTCATGACAAGATCGGAGAGCGAATTTTTTTGGCATAAAAATCGGGGAAACTCCTCTGAAATCCGAGGGGTTGGCATCTCTGTAAAAGGGATTTTTCTAGAGTTTTGTTCATATATTCTAAATATGAATTTATGAGCATTATTTTGCAAACATAATAAGAGCTTTCTGATATTTTTTCAAGTTGTGACCTCCATATAAGTAGTGCTGCTCACCAAAGCAGTCTCATTCTTGCATTGCACAAAACAATAGTTAGTCATGAAAGGGATTTTCTGGAGTTTTCTTCATATATTTTTGAAAATATGAGTTTGTATGAGCATTATTTTGATATGCATGTACATGTATTAATTTGTAAATAAGCTCTAAAAAAGTGCCTTCATTGTCATAATTGTCCCCCCAACCAAAGGTGTTATTTTGCACTTTGCATTATTTATATACATAATTTTAATGGTGGTAGAGGGTAAAGAGAAAGAATGCCTTCAAACAGCTTGTCATTCCCCCTACCAGCAACCCCTTGGACAGCCTTCAGATAAACTCCAAAAATCCCTTTTTACAAACTGTTAACATTCACAATCTGGATCACATACACACACAGGGTAATCTAAATCTGTATCTGAAACAAACAATCATGTCAATCAAAATGCAGACACGCCTCCACGATGCATGGACGTTCACCTCCTCTATTTCTTCTTCTCCTGGTAGGTTGGTGATGCCGTAGTGACTAACTATCTCAGAACTAAACATCTGTAATACGACAGGGTATGTTGTTGATGATGGTGTAGTTAAAATGGCCGGTACTGCCTGCAAATGTTAGAGGAAGCCTAGCCGTCTTTAACACTGGATTACTTAGATTTAATTTGAATTATTGTCAAAACCCAACTTATGAAATGAATTGAAATGACAAAAATTTTTTACATGTAGCCATTTTAAAAATAGATAGAAACTTAAGATTTGAATTCAAATAATAATAAGAACTTTGCTTGCAAAATACAAATATGTATCTTGAAAGTAGAAAAATACTTTCCCCTTCATTAAATGATATGGGAATCCATTTTGAAATCTGAAAATTGCGAATTTAGTATCCAAGTCTTAAGTTGAGACCAATCACATTTTTTTTAACAAAAATTTTATATTGAGAAAAAATTGGTGACAGAATCTTCAACAATGTCCTCCTAAAGAAACAATATTTAAACCTGAAACAAAATCATGATGTTGTAAGCATATACGTAACTGAATTGTGTATATTTTCATGATTCTGAGAATTTCTACAGAGGGAGCAACTATTGGTCGATTTTTGTCATTTGAATAATAAGCATTGCATATTCATGACAAAAAAATAGGACACATTGGGTACTAAAATAAGCAGGACGTAGTAGTTAAAATTACAGCGATGTAAAAGCTTATGACATAGACAAAGCACACAGAGTTTGGACATCACATTACAATATCAAATCAGAAAGGGGAGGTAATTAGGCTTCCCTAACATTACAGACTGCCCGTTATAATATATTATGTCAAAAAAAGAATCTTATTTACATGTATTAGAAACTACCAGATGAAATAAAATAAAATTTCAAATCCACACCAAAAGTACAGTCTAAACTATAAGCATTAAAAATTCTATAGCTAAAAAAATCAAAGGACTGAAAGCACCATAAAACAAAGCTGAAAAATACATAAAAGCTAAGGATGGTAAAAAAAATGACAATTTTGGACAGAAAAGTGTTCAATAAACAAATAATTAATAAAGCAAATGAAAAATGGAAGCACATTGTTAAATCACTTGTCTAGGAATATTAGTTTTCAATGCACTTATAAAGTATATCACATGAGGACTTTGTCAAAAATAACATGTAAAGTACACTTTATTTTTTGTTTGTTTTTTAAAATATATTATTTACAATTTTCAAAATAAGCACACTAAACAAGAAATTAACTCAGAAATTCATTGACCCATGAAAATTACAGGAAAATAACCTATATATCTAAAGTATAAAATTACAGGGTCAGAATTTGTGAAAATCTGAGAAAGAAATTGAATACATCCTGAAATTACTATTCTATCATTCTTAAGTACAAACATGGTTTATCATTTCTAAAAATAAAAGCAAGTTTCACATAATAATTTCTGTAAAGTAAATGTTCAATCTTTTGTCAATTCACATTTAGAACTTGGAAGCAAATGGCCATAAATTTATGCCCTTAAACTGGGAACTGTATAAAGGAACGATAACTATAAAACTATATATCTACTGGAAAAGCCACACAGAACACACATTATACCTGATGCCTCTCTAGTAAAGCTTCGGCTCCTGTAACATCCTTAGCCAACTCATCAGATGATACCAGAGTCATCATACTATTTATCCAGGAAGTTAGATCTCTACAAAGATAAAAATCATACCATTTGTTATGACATTTTTTTTTTTTTTTTTTTTCCAATTTTGAAAAATTTTATGGGTAATTTGTACGAGTTTTCTTTGATCTCATGAGGCAAATATTTTCGGTATTTGCTTCTGCCCGAATAGAAAAAATATTCGCAAAAAGTATGTTTGGCCACGCCTACTTTGTGTCAATCAACGCATCAATCTAAACAACAAAATAAAGGTCTGCAAAAACCACTAGGATCCTAAAATATTCTTTTACTAATCAGTAATCAATTTCAAATTTTAATTTGGTTTTCATTTCTTGAAAATCGGTTTAAATAAATGATTACATTAATTACCAATAAAAAGAAAAATAAAAGGTTCATTTCAGATACTTCAAATATTGTCTGCAATAATAGACTCACCCAAAAGTGGGCTCATCCATTATTGTCGCCAATATTTTTTGTATCAGAAACAAACCTTCCATTATTCTTTATGTACACTGATCACAAAATTCAGTCAGGTTTTCCCACCGCTTGATATGTAATACATGTATGGCAAATAAATCAGTGCATTTTTGGAGAGGTTGCCAAAGGATTATAGTAATATAATCTAGGCCCTTTTATACAGAAAAGTCAGTCATGACGTCGCAGTGATGTCATAAACATGTCATATTTTGGGAAATTAACCAAATATGGCCATTTTGTATGAAGTTTTCATTCAAATCAAATGTGAGCAACAGCATTACCCAAAAATATATTTTAACCACATCAATATCTATTTAAAATAAGTCTAATAGAAAAAGATCTTTTTGGGTAAGGCTGTTGCTCATATCTAAATATTTATGAGAAGACGTCAAAATGAGGCAATTTTTAAGGATTTTTCTGAAAAACACTAAGTTTGAGAGCCTAGGACGAAAATTTGAGATAGAATTCCAAACTATGATTACTGATATCTGACAGACTAATGTCTTATGAACATCTTAAGAGTGATTATTGATTAATTTACAATACATTGTATTTTCAAAAATGTGGGGGCCAAAAAGTGGCCTTACCATACCTCCTCCTTTTAGTCGACAAACTTCTTTGTTGACATTAACTTTAAGCTTAATGTTCGTTTCCAAAAAACAAGCAGTTTGATTGCCTGTGGAAGACAAACATTAGATTATACAAAAATTGAGTGTGAAAATCCTAAACTTATGAAATTCAAGTTTTTCTTCTTGCCATCCTTCCAGCGTCTGCACCCTTTATCATATTAAATGTATTATATTTACCTATAGTCACTGAGGAATCTTTGAAGATCATAGCTGTCCAAAAGTTTAGCCTTCCTTCCATCAGCCTGAAAAAAAAAATATATGTAGAAACATCTTTCACACACTGTGCGTTCCTAATTTTATAATTTGACAAAATTACATTTGGCCATTTTCCCGACTGCCTTTAAAAGTCTGACAAAGTGTACATCAGCAAAGAGAGTATGAATTAAAAATGTGGGAGATTGACCCCAAAAATTTGAACTAGATGTTGTCGGAAACGACAGCTATCCAAGCACTCCCTGTTTGACACAGAAAACAGTTGTTTTACACCCTTGGCATATTTTTATCACTTTATTTTAAATCTATCTATTGATAGTCATTATTGTTACTAAAAGAATTCTAGGATATATGGTTGCTAAGTAGAATTCCAAAAATAAGTGGTCTTTGAGACTTTCAGGAAATTTACCAAGATTGGAATTAATATTTTTGAAATCCAGTTGAAGAAAATGTTTTTCCTAAACTAAATAAACAATTTAAGTATGGTTGCTAGGTAGAATTCCAAAAAAATAAGTGGTCTTTGAGACTTTCAGGAAATTTACCAAAATTGGAATCAAATATTTTTGAAATCCAATTATGAAAAGGTTCGTCCTAAACTACACAAACATTTTAAGTATGGTTGCTAGGTAGAATGCTCAAAAATAAGTGGTCTTTGAGACTTTCAGGAAATTTACCAAAATTGGAAGCAAATATTTTTGAAATCCAATTGATGAAAATGTTCGTCCTAAACTACACAATTATTTTAAGTACTGTTGCTAGGTAGAATTCCAAAAAATAAGTGGTCTTTGAGACTTTCAGGAAATTTACCAAAATTGGAACCACCTTTCAGAATCTTAGTTATCAGAATTTTGTTGTTTACCAAAAACTTGTCAGAATATAAGATAATATGCCAAAATTAAAAAGAAATAAGTGTCTTTGACATTTTCAGGATATTTACCAAAGTTGGAACCGGAACCAAAATTCCAAAAGCTTATTGCAAATCTATAGACTACATGCAACAATTCTGCATAAAGATTTGATCCCTAAATCAAAAAATGTAGGAGGAGTTTGCGTCACATGCCACATGTGTCTAATCCACATCATGGGGCCTCTTGTTTGCACCAAGACCAAAAATCCAAAAGCTTATTGCGCATCTACAGACTATATGCAACAATTCTATAACAAAATTAAATCCCTAAATCCAAAAATGTAGGAGGAGTTTGAGTCACAAGAAAAGTGTGACGGACGGACGGACGGACGGACGGACGGACGGAAAGACAGAGGGTATAACATTATCCCCGAACTTTCTTTGAAAGTGCGGGGATAAAAAGTAACATCATTGTTTTTTTTCCATGATTGGGAATTTGGCCACAATGGCCGTGAGCCTTGACAATGCATTGGAATTTTCAATGGATGCCAATGTTGTTATACTGTAAAGAGATTTTAAACATTCCTATTTGTATAAAATCAAGTACATACCCTTGCAGTCAGGTTGTTCCATTGTTCATTAATCAGTCTCTGATGTTCATAAATCTGTTCAGCTTGTTCTGGGTGTGTCTGCATCAGAGTTTTGGCATTCTCATCCAAATCTCTTACCTACCATAATAAAATATATACATGTACATATCACGGTTGTTGTCTAGTGGTTTAAATACATATCCCACCCCTCCACAAATACAATAATATGAAATAATACAAATACACAACAATACATAATAAAGGCATGTGTATAAAGCTGAAAGCCACTCTCCATCTGCAAAGCCTTGTCCATATCTAGTTTTGAAATTACTTTTAAACCTTTTATTTTTTGTTTCATTATTTCCATATTATTTCTTATCGTCTTCTGATTGGAGGATTTCACAAATATAATGTACATGTAACTGCTGCATACCTTCTCACCAAGGGCAGACAAATCTCTCTCTAGAGCATCATGTTTACGTTGAAGAGCCTGTACACTTGCTAAATCATGTCCACAATTATCAATATTGAGAGCGTAATCTTTCTCATCAATCCAGTCTTTAGTTTCATCAACATCTCTGCAATGAAAAATCAACATAAACAAGTGTGGATCATCGTATTGCAAGTCCCCTACCACTAGAACAAGGCTTTGTTACACAAGCAAAATTGTAAAAAGAGTTTTCAGACTCAAAGGTCAATAACTCTCTGCTAAAAATCGGCAGACCAGGACCAATCTCAGACTTGATCTGTGATTCGTGAAGGTAGACTCACATACCAAATACGAGACCACCACCTGCAATGGTGTAGGAAAAAGTGTGAAAAACTGTTATTTTACCAAATTTCGAAGTTCAAGGCCCATAACTCTAAAAAATCAGTGAACCAGAATGAAACTTGTGACTGATCTTTAACTAACTGAGGAAGACTCACATACCAAATACGAGATCAATAACTACAATGGTTTAGAAAAAAGTTTGGAAAACAGATATTTTACCACATTTCTAAGTTCAAGGCCCATAACTCCGTAAAAAATCAGTGGACCAGAATCAAACTCAAACTTAATCTGTAACTTTTAGAGGTTGACTCACATATAAAATATTACATCAATATCAGCAATGGTTTAGAAAAAAGTGTGGAAAACTGATGTGGGACTAACAGATGGACAGATGGACAGAAGGACGAACAGATGGATGGACAGATGGACAGGACGAACAGATGGACGGACAGACAGACAGACAGATAGAGTGCAAGCCTAAAGTCCCCTTCGGCTATCGCTGGTAGGGACTAATCAATAGAAATAATGCAGAAAATTTGCAAGCAGCAACAATAAACCAAACAAAACTTCTATTTCCAATTCATGGATTTCAATTTTCAATGTTAAAAACTATAAATTTGCTCACAAATGCATGTATATATCCCCCAATTGATTCCAGAAATAAAAAGACATAAAAAATCCAAAAAAAAAAAATCAAATCAAATTTTCAAATAGATGGTGCATAATCATAATGTATACTGACATTTCTGTAAAACTTTCAATTAATTTCATCAATCTTGGAGGAGTTATCGCCACAAATTAAGTACCCTATGGACAAAGGGAAGAATGAACAGATAGACAGACAGTTGGACAAACAGAGGGACACAATGATCACTATATATATGCTCCACTTTTCCAGGGGGTATAAAAAATCACATTTTGAGGTCTTAATTTGCATTTTTGAAGCAAAACAGCTGGACTTACCTATGAAATCTTTGTACTTCCTGTGCACTCCCCAGGGACTGGGCTCTCTCAGCTGTCACAGTCTGTAGGTTGGCCCATCTAGTGTTCAATACCTAAAAAAAATACATGTAGTTTAATGCCATTATGCATATACATGTACAACACAGAAATACACATATAAACTGAAGCAATTTTGTATCTAAGTCCAACAGCTTTATCAAAGATTCAATAGAACTTTTGAAGCACTGCTCCCTAATTAAATCTCTTTGTTGCATTTTATTGCCTATATATTCTTGTGTAATAATTATAATTGAAAATTTCTAAATGCATAATGTCATGTGTTCCACAATAATTTCTTATGTATGTCTTTATGGATTGACTTTACCCTAGATAGGTATGATATACCATGCTTTTGTAAATGATAAATGTCTTTGGTCTTCCAAGTCTGTTTCTGCCATATCTCTGGACTTTGATATACATGCACAGTAATTTGAGTCAGTATTCTACTGCTTTCACTTGTGTTTCTTTTCTGTTTAAATGATGTGTTCTGTTTTTCTATGTAGTCAACCATTTTTTTCTTTATTTGCGTTCCATGTTTTTATCTCGAAGCCATGAAATGGCTGGAGAGATGTTAATATGACAAGAAAAAATCACGTGAGGCTTCAAGCCTATTAACAGCTCTAAAAGATGATATTTGTGCTTCCGATAAAATAATGTTTTTAAGTTATATTTCTTCATTTTCTTTGGTTGAATACGGTGTTGTTTTATTAAATTGAAAACAATATGCATGTTTATCAAATTAGTCGTTTTTTTTTTTATATTGCGTCTCGGATCAACGAACCTGTCGCGCAGTAATTTGTCAAAGATGAAAATAGCATTTGTTTACCTGTGAGTGTATTGCATATATCTATAGCAATGAAATCACACAATCCGATTATTTTCACGTATTACGGAATAACTTAATACATGCAGACGTATGCAGCAGTTCTAGTTTTGCCACGTGTAGATTTTCAGGGCTTCGAGNAGGTCTGTATCAAAATAGGGTCGGTTGATAACAACGTTGAACTTTTTTTTTATGAGAATCAATAAAAAGTTCTAGGGTCGGCATCTAAAAAATAGGGTCGGTCGGACTACCGTAAACACACATATTTTTTTTTTGGCCTCATTTGTTTGAGAAAGTAGGCAGAATCATAAAAAACAATTTTCGCAATCAAATTTTAGTCGACAAACTTCTTTGTTGATATTAACTTAAAGCTTAATGTTCATTTCCAAAAAGCAAGCAATTTGATTGCCTGTGGGAGACAAACATTAGATTATACAAAATAGAGTGAAAATCCTGAACGTATAAAATTCAACTTTTTCTTCTTGCCACCCTTCCAGAGTTTGCACCCTTTATCATATTATTATATTTACCTATAGTCACTGAGGAATCTTTGAAGATCATAGCTGTCCAAAAGTTTAGCCTTCCTTCCATCAGCCTAAAAAAATATATATGTAGAAACATCTATCAATCACTGTGAGTTCCTAATTTTATAATTTGACAAAATTACATTTGGCCATTCTCCCAACTCCATTTAAAAGTCTGACAAAGTGTACATCAACAAAGAGAGTTTGAATTAAAAACATTGTGGGAGATTGACCCCAAAAATTTGAATAAAAGTAACATCATTGGTATTTTTCCATGATGAGGAATGAGGCCACAATGGCCGTGAGCCTCTAAATTTAAATATACTTGACAATGCATTGGCATTTTCAGTGCATGCCAATGTTGATATAATGTAAAGAGATTTATAGCTTCTTACATGACAGCAGATCAAAGATCAGGGTATCTACCATGAATGTAAAAAATTCCTTCTTTTCTCGAGTGGAGCACAGCGAAATGAGAGAATAAGACGAAGAATTTCTTACATGAGTGAAAGATGCCTGATCTTTGATTTTGATAGAATGTCAGTAGCTATTTCTTCCGTAAAATACGACAACAAACATCTGGAAGCCTATACTGTGCGAGTAACGTCATCGCCTTTTGAGTGTACATTACATTGTGACGTCAGGTGTTTTATGACGTTTTGTTATGGTTACGATTATTGTATCACAAAAATGAACACTTTTGGTTGGTCATTTACCCATGTGAGACGATCGAACATGGGTCGTCTCACATTGTAAACCAACATTTACGGAAGAATATAAACATTTTTATTTGTATAAATACATGTACATACCCTTGCAGTCAGGTTGTTCCACTGCTCATTAATCAGTCTCTGGTGTTCATAAATCTGTTCAGCTTGTTCTGGATGAGTCTGCATCAGGGTTTTGGCATTCTCATCCAAATCTCTTACCTAACATAATAAAATATATACATAATATCAGGGTGTGTCTGCAACAGAGTTTTGGCATTCTCATCCAAATCTCTTACCTAACATAATAAAATATATACATAATATCAGGGTGGGTCTGCAACAGAGTTTTGGCATTCTCATCCAAATCTCTTACCTAACGTAACTAGAGGCTCACATGAGCCTGAATCGCTCACCTGGTGATTGGTTTTATTCATTGTCACCAATAGACCACCCATTCATACTATAAATCAGTTCAGCAGATGTTAAATTTTCATTCTTGGATGAGGTTCAAACTAAAAATCACAAACTTTGGAAGGGATCACCCAAAGAAAATTGTAACCAAGTTTGGCTCCAATTGGCTCAGTAGGTTCAGAGGAGAAGACATTTGAATGCATTTCCCATAGGGTCCCTATGTTAAACTATGTTCCACACTGGCGGCCATCTGAACGCAAAAATCACAAACTTTAAAGGGGACCACCCAAGGACTATTGTGACCAAGTTTGGGTCAATTTGGCTTGGTAGTTTCAAAGGTGAAGATCTTTGGATGCATTTCCCATAGGGTCCCTTTGTTAAAATATGTTCCCTGCTGGCGGCCATCTTGAATGAGGTATGAACATAAAAATCACAAACTTTAAAGGGGACCACCCAAGGACTACTGTGACAAAATTTGGTCCCCATTGGCTCAGTGGTTTCAGAGGAGAAGATCTTTGAATGCATTTCCTGTAGGGGCCTATGTTAAACTATCTTCCCCCGCTGGTGGCCATCTTGGATGAGATGCAAACCTGCTGGACATATGTAGAAATTGTAGTTCTGGAAAACCTTAACACTTTTGCAATTCACATTTAACCTTTATCTCAAACAGTTTTTGAAATAAAAGTAAAAACGTTAAAAAATTGTGAAAATTCAATGAAAAAGCGGCAATAACTCCTATGTGCGTTGTCAGATTTTCTTCAAAATTGCTGAACATGTAGATCTTACTATGCTGACCATATTTGTTATAAAAACCTTACTTCTATCTTCTACCATTTTCAATATATAAGACAAGAAGTAACGCAAAATTGAAAATTTTACGGAAAAGGGGCAATAACTCCAAGACATGTAAACGAATATTCTCCAAAATTGCAGGGCAGGTAGATCTCATCATGCTGATCATTTTTATTCGAGTCAGATTTTTGATATCTGTAATGGTTTTGAGCAATTTGCAAAAAACGGCAATTTACCCCTATGTTCTATTTTTAGTAACAGCGGCAGTGTTGTTTGTCTACGGACATAAAAATCACAAACTTGAAAGAGCATACCCTGGTGATGATTCATGCCAAGTTTGGTTAGTATTGGCCCAGTAGTTTCAGAGGAGAAGATCTTTGAATAAAATTTAACGGACGGACGGACGACGGACCCCGAGTGATGACAAAAGCTCACATGGCCTTTGGCCAGGTGAGCTAATAAAATATATACATAATATCAGAGTGTGTCTGCAACAGAGTTTTGGCATTCTCATCCAAATCTCTTCCCTAACATAATGAAATATATACATAATATCAGGGTGGGTCTGCAACAGAGTTTTGGCATTCTCATCCAAATCTCTTTCCTAACATAATAAAATATATACATAATATCAGGGTTGTTGTCTAGTGGTTTAAATACATCTCCCACCCCACCCCACCCCCTCAAATACAATAATACAAAAAGTTACAATACATATTAAAGGCAGGTGTATAAAGCTGAAAACCACTCTCCACCTACAAAGCCTTGTCCCTATCCAGTTTTGAAATTACTTTAAACCCTTTATTTCTTAATATGGTCTTTTGATTTGAGGATTTCAAGAAGTTTTTATATTTCCTGTACAGATGAGCCATAAATTATCAAAATAGCCATTCGTTAAACTTAAATTTTGTGCAAACTTGGTGTAAAGATAGTTTCTACCATAAACATTTGATTTTTGTTACCAAAAGATTAAATATAATGTCACTGCCGCATACCTTCTCACCAAGGGCAGACAAATCTCTCTCTAGAGCATCATGTTTACGTTGAAGAGCCTGTACACTTGCTAAATCATGTCCACAATTATCAATATTGAGAGCGTAATCTTTCTCATCAATCCAGTCTTTAGTTTCATCAACATCTCTGCAATAAAAAATTGACAAAATAAATACATTGACAGAAATAAAGCTGTACATTGGCCAAGAGCAACAGGCAGGGTTCATAAACATTTTCTTGGGGCATTTCATACACAGTAAAAAGTCTCCTTGGGGCAGAACACACATAAAATTTAGGGGTACCACCAACAGATTAAAATTCAAGATTAATATATATATGTTATATAGTGTTTTGAAATTTTACCCCCCTCCCCCCAACATTACATTTTAATTCCTTGGCGTTCTGCCCCCTAGAGACACATTTTTTCTGGAATAGCCCTCAGTAAACCTGCCCATGGTCATTGGTTCTCTCTGGGTACTTGGCTCTCCTCCACCCCTAAAAATGAGCACCACGATATTGCTGAAATATTGCTGAAAGTGGCATTAAACCCCATACAAATACAGATTTCTATTTTCAATGTTTCAAAAAACATATTTAGTGGTCTCAATTTGCATTTTTGATGCACAACAGATGTACACACCTATGAAATCTTTGTACTTCCTGTGCACTTCCCAAGGACTGGGCTCTCTCAGCTGTAACAGTCTGTAGGTTGGCCCATCTAGTGTTCAATACCTAAGAAAATATAGTTAAATGACATTGTGCATATGTACAATACAGAAATTCACATATAAACTGAAACAATTTTGTAGCTAGGTCAAACAGCTTTATTAAAGATTCAACAGAACTTAGGAAGCATGGCTCCCTAATTATGTCTCTTTGATGTATTTTATTGCCGATATATTCTTGTGTAATAATTATAATTGAAAATTTTTCAATGCTTCATGTCATGTGTTCCACAATAATTTCCTATGTATGTCTTTATAGATTTGACTTTACCCTAGCTAATTTACTGGCAATGGGTATGATATACCATGCTTTTGCAAATGTTAAATGTCTTCCGACTTCCATGTCTGTTTCTGCCATATCTCTGGACTTTTTGAGTCAGTATTGTTTCGTTAAGTTTGGTTCTATGATGACAAATGCTTGGAATTGCCATGAACTTTCCCAAATACATGTACATGTATTTCCTATGAGTAAAATATTAATACATACAGCGATTTGTTCTCTTATTTTCTCGGCAGCCTCCGTTCTTCCAAGGACAGTCAATTTATCTGCTATTGTATTCAATTCCTGTAGTCTAGCTTCATTTGATTTCAAATCCTACAATTCACAAAGTTCACAATGTCATTAATAAAATATTGAATTGAAATGTCTTCCGAGGTTTCCTTAAATTTGTTTTTTTTTTCAATTTTTTAAGTACACAAGTTTATGCTAAAATAACAAAACAAGGAAAATAATGAACTCAATTGTAGAAGTTTGTTAAATCAATTGATTGACTATCTATAAATGCATACTCAATAATATTTCTGTTCAATTAATTGATTGGAAAATGATGGATAAATGTATACAAGATTTCTGCTACATCAAGATATTAGCATTCTTAAATAAAACACAAAACACATGTCAACAATATCAATATCACGTAAACATTCAATTCTAACCTTGTTCAACTCAAAAAGGCAATTTATGTTGACCTTAATGAAGCTTTTCCCTCACAAATTAGCTATTGACTCTGAAATTTACACCTATTCCCAGTTCATAAAAAAGTTTAATGAACCAAAAAATCAATGTTCTAAGAACAATACCCTTCTACAGTTACGAAAAATGTTCATCATCTTTTCTCTACATTGTCTTTGTTTCTCTTGTGGATTATGGAAGAGGAGAGGAGCGGAATTGTAAGCAAAGATAATATACATGTATTTAAAAACTTAATAATAATGATCTAAAAGTCCATAAAAAAAAACCCTCCCCCTCCCCTTTCATATTCCACCAAATATTAAACAGCCTTCTTACCTTCCTGAAATCATCAAATTTCTTCTGATATTCTTCTACTTGTTCTAGATCCTCTCCAACATCTTCCCCGATCATAATTCCTTCCTTCTCTGTAATCCATGATGCCAACTCAGCGGCCTCACGTACAAGCTGATAGGCCTTACAGGATTCTTGTAACTTCTCACGTCTCTGGTTTCCCAAGTCCAACAGATTGGCATATCTGATGAAAAACAAAAGTGAAAGTAAAATAGTAGTTGAAATGTGTTGAGGAATTTGACTGGTTGCTTGTAAATCAACTGCCCAACTGTGAATGGTAAATAGTGAAGTTAATTTATTTGTATGTCGAGAATATATACCCTTAAAATACTGTGTTTCCCCAAATTCAAAGGGAAAGAGTACATGTACCCAAAATGAGAAACGTGGGAAAGCTGAATGTACAGTATCTAAAGCTTATAAGGCCAAAATGAAAAATATCCTACAATCTCGTCCCCGCCAGCCCTAACTTTTTTACTCGCCTCAAAATATTTTGATTTTCTGGCCAACTTAAGAAATTTTTTTTCAAAATGACAGCATTTTTCACAAAATTTCAGACACAATGGATGAGAATCTAGGAGTTATTTTACTATGGCCTAACTATAAGTCATGTACATGGTTTTTGCTTGACATTTTTTCTACATTTAGGCAAAACAAAAACATGTAATTATTGGAATGTATAGCTTACTGTGTTTCAATCTGGTTTTGCCTGACAGAGATGGTAAATTCGTCCATCAAGTTGTTACGACTGGCAGACAAACTTGGATCCAGTTTTTTACAGTAAGCAGCAGGTACAAAGCCTTGTCTGTCGTTTACTTCTACCTTCCACCAATCCTAAGATAAAAACATTTTAATTATAATGAATGATAGACTAGAAATTTATTTTACTTAATTCAGTTTAATGCCCCATTTTCAGTTTCAATTTGCATGTAGGAAGTTAGATGAATTCTTTTGTTTTATGTTGAAATGGCAAAAATAAGAAGAATATTTCGTCTAGCTCTCTTGGGCAGCTCACCACAGGTGATAGTTCAAATCAATATGAAATTAAGTTTAAAAGTAAGAGAGCTTGCAGAATAGTGGTCAGTGTGTGAAACTGTGGGTCTGTGGTTCAATCCCCACTCACTATTTGCAAGGACAGTCTCAAGGAAAGACCTATAGATCTTTAGAAGGTATACATGTTAAGGATAGCGACACCTCTTGCATGCTAAAGAGCCTTTCATATATTTTGATAACAGTTAGCCATTATGAAGGGTTATCTTGCATCCACAAGCTAAGAGGAATTAATGTAAGTTGCGATAACTTGTTTCCCAATCAAGGAAAATAAATTTGATTTAACTAATCTATATTTAAACTTCAACATTTTACCTTATTTGCACTGTTCAGTAAAGTGAGAACATCTCCTTTCTTCATGGACACCTCCCTTGGGGATGTTTCTGTGTAGTCATAAAGGGCCATAACTTTCTCTGTAGTTAGATCATCTACTACTGGGGCCTCTTGTTGCTAAAAAGAAAAAAATCTTTCTTTCAAATAAGGTTCTATATTACAAATAATAGTGAAAAGAAATTAATAGACCGATTCAAAAGCCCACTACTATCAACCGTTAATGCCACTATATAGCTGAAATATTGCTAAAGTTGGCGTTAAACAACAAATAACCAATCAATTAATCAATCTAACAAGTGCTATTTCAAATTCCAATTTTAGTTTATGTTTCAGGAAGTCTCTAAAAATTTAAAACTAAATTTATTTTCTGCATGGAGATAGACATTTCAGATTTACTTTCCCCGAATTTCTTTACTTCACTGATCAATCCATGGCTCTATCGGGGGACTATGAAGTATCTTTATTTTGAAAAGCTTTGTCCTCAGCCATAACTGGTATTGCTTTCTTGTGCTTTAAGGATGGTCACTCCTCAGGTTTTTGAAACTGTCTCTGACTTTCAGAATTCTCTTGTTTTATACATTATTATGCATTAGAAAATTTTGCACACTGACCCCCAATTTTCTTTTCAAAATATGATAGTATACATCTTCAATAGACTTCTGACAAAATTTGATGAAATTCTTGAGATACCTTCATCGAATTTCAATGGTTGATTACCTTAATGCAAAGTGAATGAAAAGTCTAGAGAAGTTCTGTTTCCCGCCAAAATATCAGGTGTTTAAATCTCAAAAAACTACCACACGGACCTATCAGTATTTTTGGCTTAAAATGATGTATGATTCATATTCTAATAAATAAGAATAATAATTTTAAATCCTTGATATAATGAACTTGAGGAGTGACCACCTTAAGATTCTTTGGTCTTATCAACTTATTTTACTGACATCACTCACTCAAGAGACAATTTGTCAAAACGACCATTAGCATGTCGTTCTCTTGTTGTTTAATAATTCAATTCTAAATTAAGAATAAAAAGCAACAGCAGTATTAGTACAAACAGCATAATTTTTTTTTTAAATCTGAAGTTATGGCGGATTTCTCAGATGATTAACGTATTTTATTTGCAATTCTTCAATGAACATACCAATATTCCTCTAGTAACACCTATAAAACTCCTTCTAAACTCCTGTCTTTGTCTGCTAATCAATTACTCAACTTTCTA
>MJUU01016205.1:119798-143532 GCA_002080025.1 Modiolus philippinarum | reverse complement strand
TCACTAGCCCGAAGGGGCTAGTAAGGTCCTGTGTTGTACTAGCCCGAACTAAATTTCACTAGCCCTTACAGAAGATTCTTTGTAAATAAGGTACAATTTTCACTAGCCCACCGGGCTAATGACTTCAAATTTTTACTAGCCCGAGACTGATTTTACTAGTCTCGGGCGTAGGGCTAGTGGCTTAAGGCACAGACTGGCGTGACATTAAGAGTGGTGAGCGTGAGAGCGTGATTTGGTGTTGGGAAGCGCGACTCTCACGCCGAAAGCTTGAGACTTGACAGGTCTGATTCCACTTTCGGCAAAATTTGTCCGTGATGACAACAAGAATTTTGTGTTTTCCATGTGAGCTGTACAGTAATTACATGTATTTTTGATTTTCCTATATAAAATTTTAGAATTTCACCAGTAAAATCAGAGATTCTGTGTTTCTGGTGAATTTATACAGATAGAAGTTTAACACAATTGGCTGATATTCTCCATAAACATGTAAACAAAACAATATTGCATTCCAAGTGAAGGTTGCAAGCTTGCATTTTTGATTTGATTCATAATTTAAAGGGGAGATAATCTATGATGTCATCTCATTACTATTCAGACTCCACTAATAATTACATGAAAAATAAGTAACAGGCTGTATTAACTGTTATATTGATGTAGTTTTATCGGGATGCTCTTTTATCGTTTTAAGGCTCCTTTAAAATAGTCAAACTACCTAGAAAAAAGTTTGACTGAGCCTAGCATAGGTTTGGAAGGGCGCGGCTACCGGTTGTCTGGAAAATTAATAGAAATGCAATGCAGGCAGCTATTTGATAATGTGCAAATACATTTCCAACTATATGCGATGAAAACGTACACATCTATTAATGCAATATGTGAAAAATACATTGATACTTGCCTAAATTTATTAGATCCAGTCGATTCGTTAATGGAAAGTACCGAGTCCTCACCGAAATTCCAAATATGGCTATTCCACATCAAAAATCCAGTAGTCGGAAACGACGTCGAAATTTGCTTACGTTTGAATCTTAGCCTTTAACATAACAATCTTTGATATTCTGTAAGTTCTTCAATTATTTTATTACCTGAATTTTATGTTTATATGATCTATGATACAACAGATATCAAAGCCATGCCTTCAATATTCACCTAAACACCTGGAAGAATCAATAAATAGAATAGCCTACTATGTGGAAAGATAAAATTCGATCGTCAGCGGAAATGACACGAATTTCCGTATTTTATACTCTATTTTATGCATTAATAGCAAAAAAAAAAAATAAATAAAAATAATAAAAAAAAAAAACGTTATTGCTAAAACTAGATTTTCTTAACATAACATAAATAAGTTTATTCCCAAGTAAAGGCGTTCGACCAGGGCTTACAGATATAAATACATTAATACCATGAAAACAGTAAAAAAGCTTGACTACGGAGAAGAGAGAATCTTTCATGAATTATAATTATGCATCATCCCAAGTCAGGTGTTCTGAGTCCGTGTCCGTTCCCTCGAAGCGTTGGACGTGGACTCAGAACACCTGGAAGAAGACTTGGGAGGGCGGAAACAGTAAAAATAAACTGATACACAACGAATTTAACTATAAAAACTTACTTTGTGAGAACAAATTACAGCAATTTCATCTGATATCAAATAACACACCTGCAATGCACAGATTTACCGGGCTCCCAAAAGGCAAAGTAGAAATGATCGAAATTTTCCATTCTATTCAATTGAAGCATTTGTATGAGTATCATGATTTATATTTCAATTTCGTTTACAGCCAGGATTGCCTCCAAAATACTCAAAAATTGTCATTTCATTAATAGCATAAGATAATTAAGTCTCATATTTAACTGTTAATTCTTCAATTCTGTAAGGACCAACTGATGAACCCCACTCTGACTCCGCTGTGCAGTTTTTTGATTGCAGGTCTATATATAAATTAGCGGCAAACTTTCTAACTTTCAATTAATTAAAACACTCAGTCGCATTTCAGATATTTTGCCCCGGAGGGTAGAAATGATCTGCTCCACGTGTGGCACCAGTGACAATTTTTTTGTGGTCATTAAAAGTCTGATGTTGAGACAATTTCCGTTTGTGTCATGTCAGTTATTGGACCAATCTGTAAGATAATGTTAAACTTCTGCAATGATGACTTAAACATTTGCTTGAGCATCACTCTTGCAAACGAAAGTTTGACGCTTTACAAATAATCGTCACGGTACTGAGGTTGCAAAAACCGAGTTGTGATAAGTCGGAAATATTCTTGAATATAAGTGAGGGACGGACAAGATAAACATGAGACCAGAAGAAAGAGGGCTGGAAAAAGGAGAGGGGAGTGGAAAAAAGAGGAAGGGCGAGAGAAAGGTAAAAGAGTTCGGGATCAGAAAGGTGAAAAGGGACAAGAAAATGTGAAGGAGAACAGAAAATTGAAGGGACATCAGAAGAAAGGGGCAGGAGAAAGGAGAGAGGGGCGGAATAAAGGAGAAAGAACACCCCTGTCAGCCCCTCATTAGTACTCAAAGACGGGAAATCCTTCATTGGAAAGTTAATGTAATTCTGCTTGTCCTGAAATTTTATTTTGTACAACCGTTCGTATGAAAAAGAAAGGAAATGGGGTAAATGTCAAGGAGACAACATCTCATATCCAGGTTAAAACGACCCAAAACAAAGCATCTAGGGGTCACCGTACGGTCTTCAACACAGTGAGGAACCTCACACCATATAGCAAGCCCTAAATGGCCCCCAAAAGGTAAAAAGTGAATAAATCAATGGAAACAAACCACATCCAATAACCCAAATATCAAGAAACTACAGAATTTTATAAGAAGACAAGGACAAGCCAATGACAAACATATTCCTGACTTGGGACAGGCGCAAGAATTGCGGTGGGGTTAAACTCGATTTCTTGGATCCACCCCCCCCCCTTATGTGTGGTGAATGGCTAAAAAATAAATACACAAAAAGACTCACAGTAAGAATCAAACGAGAAAAAAGTCCAACTTATCAAGACGAGTACCCTTACAATGAAGTACATAAAACATGAAGACAATACATGTCTGGACAAATGCTCGCAGTTACTGACAGCTAGCTAAGGACATAATTTCCGTTGACTATGATATCAAGCCTTCTTACATATGAAACTACAATCGAAATACTTCTAAATAGTTTGGTATAACAACGTCATCAATTATGAAAGGAGAACATGATATTGTGCAATGTCATATGCAAATACTGCCAATATGAAAAATTGTTTAGTTATAGTTAAGCATTTAGGAGATCATCAATATTTTTGCCAACAAAAACCAGAAGTAAAGATTTAACAACAATGCTGTATTTATATCCTTTATGAATAAGTTTGTATAGAAACATCACTACATACTCGTGCATATCGAACAAGTTGTGAAATGTAGACCCCGTATGAATTAAGGGGCTAACGGAACATCGCCGTCGAGATGGGGATAATTGACTATAGGGAAGGAGAAATCATCCCTTTTATCATAAACCGTAGTGTGTAACTTTCTTTGATTTATTGATATATCAAGATCAAGAAAAGGAGTATAATCACTGCTGCTATTGGATTTCTGCAGGATAAATTTCATCTGTAAATTTAGAAAATTCAGGATTATTTAAAGCCAAAATATCGTCCAAATAACTATATGTATTGTTAAATTTATCCACTAAATGTTCATATTGCCAAGTATAAAAAGTCTATCTTACATAGTTCAAAAGTCGTTTATTACCATAAAAACACCCAATTTAACCCCTTATACTCTGAACAAATGAAGCCCCTTTGAGCCTCTTGTTTATTAAAATGGTTTCAATTGTTAAAAGTATCTCTTTAATCATGCTATAAGAAACCTACAGAAAAATACTGCATCAAAATCTGACAAAAAATTTAAAAAATTCATTTTTTCACATACCAAAAATCATTTACGTGCACGACATTAGATTTTAACTATCAAAAGAAAATTACAAAATTGTTATTTTAGTATTTTAAGATTTTCCTAGTTTCAATTATATCATCAAAATTTTACACTTTCATCTCAAGATGACTACACTTATCTAAAAGTAAACTACAGTCTTTATTATCCCCTCAACCAACGAAGTTGGGGAGGGGGTATAGCGTTTCGCCCGTTCGTCCGTTAATATGTTCGTCCGTTCAAAGTTAAGACCGTTCAAAGTTAAGACCATATATCTTTTGAATAATAAGTAATAGATGGACAAGGTTTTGTCCATGTTCTTGAATAGTACTTGAGGCCAACATTTCATGCATGAGTGACTCAGGTTAAAGTTTTTGTAAAAGTCCAGATCTGGGATACTACAACACGTAGAGGAATAATATTTTGTATGTAGATGTGTCTTGAAGTTACAAAGCTCCAGATAAAAATTAGGTCACTTTGACCTACATTTTATGCATGAATGACATAGGTTAAAATTTGTGTTACTATGCACTCTGGATCTTAGATACTACAACTTGTAGAAGATTAATCTTTCATCAGTAGATGCATATGCTCTATGTATGAGGCTCTTGGTTGAAATAAGGTGACTACATTTCTTGCATGACTGGCTCAGATTTAATTAAACAGCCAAATCTTGAATGGTACAACCTAGACAAACATTCAACAATCGCGCGAGGGTATTAGCTGTCCTTCTCTTGTTTAACTAGTAATGACCCACATTAGTATTGAGTATTTTTATTGTTCTTTCAACTTCTTTGCCTGGTAGCGTGTAAAAATATGGATAAAATGGGCCGATTACCCGTTTGCTGCTGACATATACTGTCTCACAGAAAACCAATTAAAAAGACAGTGAGAAACTGTTTTAATATATTTTTTTCTGTTTAATCTCTATAAGGGCCGTAAGATTAATTAAGCCATCCCTTTTCATTGAATTTACAACAGAGACAACGTTTCTTTTCAACAGATGATATTTTACATAAATGTTTTATTGTTTGCATCCAAGCTTAACAAGTCTTAACATTAATAATGAAGGGTTACGGAGTAAATGCAAATGAGAAAAAGTCTCTACAATTACATGGTTAAACCAAGCGATGGAACATTGCTCATTCATCATAGCTAGTAAGTTCAAAACACCCCTTGCACCACTCTGAGCTACATCCATGTTACGAGGGTTATTTTCGTGCAACGTTTTTGGCGTTTTATAAATTCGTGTCTTCGTGTTTTGTGTTTTAATTCCTCGCGTTTTCGTGTTGGCATTATTTCACGTGCCTCGTTTTTGTCCATATTTGGAGCTCGTGATTCGTTTTGGATATTTTATATTACGTGCGAGTTCATTTTCCTGTAAAAAAATTCGGGACTTGTTACCGGTACCGGAAAGTATCGCAAAACAAAATTTCACAGATTTTCATTGATTTTAAGAGCTTTCGGGTAAAAAAAAAATTTAGATAAGATGCATGAATAAATATAAATGATAAGGACTTCTCAAGTTTTCGGCGAACTACGAGCAGAAATCTTCCGTGTTTCGTGATTGGCCATTTTTATCACTCGTGTTTCGTTTTCGGCAATTTTTAAGCACGTTTTTTCGTGTTGGGGACCCCCCTTTACCCCCCCCCCCTGTTACTGTACCCACGGATGTGGGATTGTCAACAAACATAAAATAAACTGGAAAGGTGTTCTTATAATCACCGTCATCCGTTTCCAGACAAAAAGACTAATTTAACTAGTTTAACCCCACAGCAATTTTTGCGCCTGTCCCAAGTCAGGAATATGTTGGTCATTGGCTTGTCCTTGCCTTCTTATAAAATTTAAGTTTCTTGATATTTGGGTTATTGGATGTGGTTTGTTTCCATTGATTTATTCACTTTTTTACCTTTTCGGGGCCATTTAGGGTTTACTATATGGCGTGAGGTTCCAAACATGTCTTTTCTTGAATGTTGACGATGTTAACATGATAATTGTCCAAAAATTGCAAACAATTAACAATAAGATTGTGTTAATTAACGGGAAATACTTAACACCCCTCTCCCACAACATTTTGGACGATACCTGCGATATAACAACTCATTTGTCATATAATCACAAAAATCTACCAAATTCTAGAATCTCAAAAACTTCCATTAAATCATTGATACCATTATCAAAATCATTTTGTTTCCACTAAAAACAGCCAACTTCAAAAAGATTAAACGTGATTATTTTGTAATCAAGTGGTAACAGCGTCAAAAGTTTGAACTGGAATCGGCTCTATTGTAAGAATACTTTCCCACATTGAAAAGTCTTTTTTTTGTATTTTTAGGAACAATGTAGACATTATTTCTTGAATATCTAATGAAAATGAAAGTTTTGAATAATCCAGCATTATTTTATCTGATACATAATATCGTTTGCTTATTGCGAAATCATGAAAATCTGGAAAAACTAAAAATCCGAAAATTTCCATTTTGCTCCCATTTTTTTTTTATAAATAATTACCGACGGTGTTATAAGTGCGTATGTAGACATGTGTGTAGATAATGGATAAAATAAGTCATATTTCATACTAATCACAAATCTATCTTTTGAAGCAAAGTCTTGTTTTTATTTACAGTAAGGGATTAAAATGTTGCATTTTAAAGGTCTGTAGTTTGTCTCAAACGCCAAAAAGGTATTCTTCATAAAGCTAGAGCATGCTGTAACTATATAGCATCCATATTTCTAACTTGACTGTATATAAATTCTTTAAGAAATCTACATCCCAAGAAACCCATCTGTAACTGATTAAAACTAAAAATTCACATTTTCGGATAAGACGGCCAAATATAGCTCTCTTAAAGAAGTAAATTCTACTTAAAAGATCCTCTGTATATCACATATCGTGAAATCTAAACTCAAATTCAAATAAACCATTATTTTGATTTATAGTATGAATATTTAGAAATTTTCCATAATTTTTATGTGGAAGGGTACTTATTTCGACATTAAATTAACAGTAACTTCGGTATTTTGTTATTGAGAATCTAAAAGAAGATTAAAAAAACATATTTTGGACAAAATTTGTTGCTTAAACACCATAAAGCATTATTACATGTTCATATTGGCTATTCAAAAATTATATATTCAGATATCTTTACCAATTGGAAATATTGAAAATCCCAAAAGTTCAACTTTTCAAAAATTTGGACTTTTAAAAACTAGAAATTTATCAATCTTGTCTCATAACTGATAAGTCACATACAAAAAGTACATATGCAACAAATAACCAAAGCTTCCGTTTATCTAAAAGTACTCTGATTGAAAAGCAGTTTCACTATTCAGTTTGCAAGGTAGATGTAGGCATTAAGTGTCCAAAACTTATAATTATTGAAAAGATTATGAATTAAGATTTCCTTTGAACTGGGACTAATATAACAGGGATTTGAAACATTCACATTTCTTAGAATTTCGATGTCTCGGCAGACGTCGTATTTTTTAGCATTTCTCTGTTGAAACATAAGAAAGTTTAAGTACACTTTACAGCTACATTTTTCCACCGATTTTAATACAAAGAACACCATTTTATAGAAAAAAGATTGCTGAAAATCATAGTATATTTTTTGTAAAATAAATTTATTCCAAAGTACACAAACTTTGCTCTTAAACTCGGATAATTTTGAATTTTTGAGAAATATACCGCGAAATTTTACACTTCATGACGTTTTTTTTCAGTACAGTTTCTATTTTCCCCAAAATATTTAATGCTACAAAATTTATATGATTGAAAAGATGAAACTTCGATGTGAATCATGGTATATTTTTTCTTTAAATTTAATTGAAAATTTAGTTGTAAAATACACAGGGAAAAGTTTAGTGTTTGAACTCAAAAATTTATTTCTAAAAATTGCATGAGCGTGGTCACATCAGTCAAAATTTATCAGCACTGTTAAAAATCTTTCCTGCATAAATTATATATGAATATAAACCCAATACAAAGAGCTGTATAAAGATAAAATTTCGTAATGGTAGGATGGAATTTGACAGGTAAACTAACGAGTTAAAGTTAGCCAATTTTCTTGATTTTCATTGTTCTGACGCTCATTAATCATCGATAACTGTCATTTGTTTATTGGACGGTTTCTCCATAATTTTACGACCTCTATACACAAGAAAACAACCCCTGGTGTATTTATTACCCATTTTTAATTAGGATTTCATTGTTGTGTTAATGAAAATTTAATGTTGTAAATACAGGATAATGATCTGCTTTTCGGCAATTTTTTTAGAATAATTTTATGTTGAGTAAATCAATAGTTACAGCCGAAAATCGTAGTCTGGACACCGCTTTTTATTCGATCAAACTGGTTTGTTAAATAGTTTCATATCCCTGTTATATTAGTCCCAGCTTTGAATGCCAAATTTTATGTTTCATCATCTATAGAAAATTAAGGAAAACTAAATAAGTGAAACTTTAGTGAAAACTGGGACTAATATAACAGGTATATGAAACTATTTAACAAACCAGTTTGATCGAATAAAAAGCGGTGTCCATGCTACGATTTTCGGCTGCAACTTTTGATTTACTCAACATAAAATTATTCTAAAAAAATTTGCCGAAAAGCTGATTTATCGTGTATTTACAACATTAAATTTTCATTCACACAACAATGAAATCCTAATTAAAAATGGGTAATAAATACACCAGGGGTTGTTTTCTTGTGTATAGAGGTCGAAAAATTATCGAGAAACCGTCCAATAAACAAATGACAGTTATCGATGATTAATGAGCGTCAGAACTATGAAAATCAAGAAAATTGACTAACTTTAACTCGTTAGTTTACCTGTCAAATTCCACCCTACAATTACGAAATTTTATCAGTATAAAGCTCTTTGTATTGGGTTTATATTCATATATAATTTATGCAGGAAAGATTTTTAACAGTGCTGATAAATTTTGACTCAGTGATGTGACCATGCTCATGCAATTTTTAGAAATAAATTTTTGAGTTCAAACACTAAACTTTTCCCTGTGTATTTTACAACTAAATTTTCAACTAAATTTAAAGAAAAATATACCATGATTCGCATCGACGTTTCATCTTTTCAATCATATAAATTTTGTAGCATTAAATATTTTGGGGAAAATAGAAAGTGTACTGAAAAAAACGTCATGAAGTGTAAAATTTCGCGGTATATTTCTCAAAAATTCAAAATTATCCAAGTTTAAGGGCAAAGTTTGTGTACTTTGGAATAAATTTATTTTACAAAAAATATACTATGATTTTCAGCAATCTTTTTTCTATAAAATGGTGTTCTTTGTATTAAAATCGGTGGAAAAATGTAGCTGTAAAGTGTACTTAAACTTTCTTATGTTTCAACAGAGAAATGCTAAAAAATACGACGATTTACAGGTAAATCTGCCGAGACATCGAAATTGTAAGAAATGTGAATGTTTCAAATCCCTGTTATATTAGTCCCAGATGAAAACGAAAATATCAAAATTTGAATTTTGACGAATGTACTAAAAAGGCCGACTGCGGAACTGTGACATAGAAGGACTGAAAAAAAAATGGTCTGGATGGGCACTTTTGTACTTGATGAGCTTATCATCAGTTGTTCTGTAACAATTTCAGAAAAGCAAATTTTCTAGATGTACTTTGTAGTTTTTAATTAAACTTATTTGAATTATACATTTCTTTCTATATTCAAATCCTTGATTACATCAATAAAGAAACCACTAACCCTGATTTTTCTAAATCACTCCAAGATTTAAAGCTATCATACGGAATACACATCTTCAATTCCCGGTACTTGGTTTTATTTTAGTATTCAATGACGTCAAAATCATTCAGGTCACATGATCGTGTCCATTTTTTGTTGTTATTGTGTATTCGTTGATGAAGAAAAACTGTGAAAACTGAAAGCGACATCGTATGTGGTAGGTAATCAATGCAATCATAGGTCAATTATCACGCTTATTGACAAGTATATTGATTCGTGAAATACACAATACACGTGATAAATACCCCCCTGAGGCCTTTGTTTACATCGCACAATAACACGTGGTTTGTACTATTTTTGACAGATGGACATGTATGAACAAGATCAAAGAGACATTTAAACTGAACTTGTGTAAACTGGTGTTCGGTAAACTTAGACGGAATGGAGGGAAGAGAGGTGAAGACTCTCGTCTTCTTTGACACAGAAACAACCAGTGTCAACAAACCTAGGATCACAGAATTATGTTTGATGTCCGTCCAGAGAGAAGATCTGTTGACCACTGTAGGAACACCAAGGGTTGTAAACAAAGTAACTTTGTGTGTTGATCCTCAGAAGTGTATGGATCCCGAAGCCTGCAAAATAACAGGTGAGCAATAGAGATGTTTACAGACTTAAAAATAAATAGTTATTTTTTTTTCAGTTATTTCATCATGTTCATATGATTATGCCAATTTTTTATCACTCTTAATGTTTTTCCATGGTTTCATTTTGTTGTCTCTAATAGTTAATGTGAATGTCATCTGTTTTGATTGTTACTTTGGTACACACACATACTTGTTGTTTGCCTTTTTGACCAGTCAAGTACCTAACCTGTATGAGTTATTACACAAAAATAACATGCATGTGTTATTACAGATGTTGTTTTGAGTTATCTGCTCTTTATTCCTAATTCTGTAATAACATATGTATGTAGCAACCTTNCATTTGCTTGAGCATCACTCTTGCAAACGAAAGTTTGACGCTTTACAAATAATCGTCACGGTACTGAGGTTGCAAAAACCGAGTTGTGATAAGTCGGAAATATTCTTGAATATAAGTGAGGGACGGACAGGATAAACATGAGACCAGAAGAAAGAGGGCTGGAGAAAGGAGAGGGGACTGGAAAAAAGAGGAAGGGCGAGAGAAAGGTAAAAGAGTTCGGGATCAGAAAGGAGAAAAGGGACAAGAAAATGTGAAGGAGAACAGAAAATGGAAGGGACATCAGAAGAAAGGGGAGGGAGAAAGGAGAGAGGGGCGGAATAAAGGAGAAAGAACACCCCTGTCAGCCCCTCATTAGTACTCAAAAACGGGAAATCCTTCATTGGAAAGTTAATGTAATTCTGCTTGTCCTGAAATTTTATTTTGTACAGCCGTTCGTATGAAAAAGAAAGGAAATGGGGTAAATGTCAAGGAGACAACATCCCATATCCAGGTTAAAACGACCCAAAACAAAGCATTTAGGGGTCACCGTACGGTCTTCAACACAGTGAGGAACCTCACACCATATAGCAAGCCCTAAATGGCCCCCAAAAGGTTAAAAGTGAATAAATCAATGGAAACAAACCACATCCAATAACCCAAATATCAAGAAACTATAAAATTTTATAAGAAGACAAGGACAAGCCAATGACAAACACATTCCTGACTTGGGACAGGCGCAAGAATTGCGGTGGGGTTAAACTCGTTTTCTTGGATCCCCCCCCCCTTATGTGTGGTGAATGGCTAAAAAATAAATACACAAAAAGACTCACAGTAAGAATCAAACTAGAAAAAAGTCAAACTTATCAAGACGGGTACCCTTACAATGAAGTACATAAAACATGAAGACAATACACACAGGTACTGTCTGGACAAATGCTCGCAGTTACTGACAGCTAGCTAAGGACATAATTTCCGTTGACTATGATATCAAGCCTTCTTACATATGAAACTTCAATCGAAATACTTCTAAATAGATTTGGTATAACAACGTCATCAATTATGAAAGGAGAACATGATATTGTGCAATGCCACATGCAAATACTGCCAATATGAAAAATTGTTTAGTTACACTGTAAAAAGTAGTGTTAATGATTTAACACTATTATTAACACCTTCTTGGAAACACTTAATATACATGTTAATGTGTTTAAACATAAACACCAGTGTATAACCGATAAACATGTTAAAGTGTTAAAATATTAACACTAGTGTATATCAAATTAACACGTTGAAGTGTTAAAATTATTAACATGTAACATGTTAAAACTCCTGGAAACACTTAATTAACACTTAAACATGTTTAAATTAGGTTAAGTGTTAAACGTTTAACAGCTCACGTGTTAAATAGTAATGGAATAAGTAGCAGTTGCTTCGAATATTGTTTTTTCGGCTTAATTAAAAGACAAAAATTAATGAACTAAGTGCTGATTACACATCCTGTATACAAGCCAAAAGATTCACTTATCCTATACACAAAAACCAAGAACTCAAACAATGCCGATCACTCATCTTGCATACAAGATCCAAGATGTCAACAAATTGCTGGTCACTCATCCTGTATACAAGCCCCAAGATCTCAGCAAATTGCTAGTCACTTATCCTGTATACAAGCCCAAAGATCTCAGAAAATTGCTGGTCACTCATCCTGTATACAAGCTCCAAGATCTCAGCACATTGCTGGTCACTCATTTTGTATACAAGCTCCAAGATGTCAACAAATTGCTGGTAACTCATCCTGTATACAATCTCAAAGATCTCAGCGAATTGCTGGTAACTCATCCTGTATACAAGCTCAAAGGTGTCAACAAATTGCTGGTCACTCATCCTGTATACAAGCTCCAAGATGTCAACAAATTGCTGGTCACTCATCCTGTATACAAGCCCCAAGATCTCATCAAACTGATACACAACTGTCAAATTGTTAGTCTACCAAAAATGTTTTTGCACTGAAGATACATACATTGTCGAAATGGCCACTCCCATATGTGTAAACACACAAAAAGTTCTAAATAAATTAAACAAAGACTTAATCGGTATCATTCTTACAAAGAGGCATATTCATATATTTTTCAGTTTCCGGGAAATTTACAAGTAGAAATCTTGCATAAACCACAAATAAACAACAAGAATAACACTCATATCACTATATTATAAATTCCAATCATTATTGTGAAGAATATAATAACAACTAATTTTCATGCTTTAATACGGTAACTGTATATCATAATAACCATGATAACAACTAACACTTTTTCTCATCAATAAGCTAGTATAAAAATTTTATCCAGTTTGAACAGTTTGGTTGAAAATATCACAAAGTCAAAGTACTTGCGAATACTGGTGGATGTCAAATATATAATAATGTAATGCTATCAAAAGGATATTCCACAATCAAGAACGTTTAATTCCATCAACGTTTGTAAAGACAATTCACTGTCCAGAAAATATGACAAGGATGTCTTCATCTTTTTCTGGCAGCTGCATGGTCAACACTAAAACTGTCCTCCATTTGTTTAATTTTTTAAGCGGATCAACTTGTGTGAATTTTCCCCTCCAGACTTCTTATAAAATTGCTGTCTCTAAAAGGTCTGGCTATGATATAATATAACATGTATTCCAAAATGTCCCTAAAAATATGCTTCTAATCCATCAATTCATTGAATGTATCATAGAATACTGCACTCTGTTTCTTAACTTTGCTAGTGTTCTGAAAGAAAAATAGAACATTGTCATTTGAGTTTTACAGAGTTGTTATATGTAATACAGATCAATACATGTAATTACATAATCCACAGATCATACACTGGGTGCAAGCTATATACAGACACTGGTGGTTAAAACCATCGCAAAAGGGGATTCGCAGGGTTAGGGGAATTTGGAGTTCCGGTAGATACTGCCATATTCGTCATTTGCCCCGAAAATCATTTTGCCACGAAATTTATATATTTTCCACATATAAGGGGTTGGGCAACCCGGACTCCCACTTGGATTCGTCAGAGAGATATATATATATTACAAAAATTATGATTGCATATTACATTTACCTACATTGATAATATATGTGTTTAAATAAAAACACTACTGTTATTTTTTAAACACATGCTGTGTTAAATCAGTACACATATATTTATTGTGTATTCTGATTGGTATAATTTCTCATCATTACAATTTTGAAACAGAGCATCTAAATAACAACAATATTTAGATATTAATTAGATATGTAATTGTTGAATAGAACTATATACTCATTACAATTATGCAAGCACTCGACTGTTTACACAAAATATAAAGTGTATTTCTTATCTTGGTGACTTCAGTCAAAAGATAAGTATCGTATTCTGAAATTCACTGAAAAGCCACATTAAAACTGTAGAAAACAAGTAAAAATTAGAAGAAGAAATATTAAAAACTTACCACTTTTCCAAGCAGAACAGTTTTTGCCATTGCAGTTGTTATCTCAGAGAACGCTTCAGCAGGCGGGAAATACACAAACATCCGGTATATCGCATTTCAAAATGACATGTATTTTATTAACGCCAAGTGTTACTTACTGCCGTTAGCATATTAACGCTAGTGTTTACTATGGTAAATAGATGGTCATGATTAGGAAATCCAGTTATTAGAAATAAATAATAAACCTAGATTTTTTGCGTAACGGTAATCATATCTTAATCATTTTTGTCTTGATTATATTTTTATGAATTTTTCTTGGTCAATTTTAGCAATTTCCTTAACTTAAGACTTGTAGTTTTTCATGCACTGTTCACCATTTGTATGCATCAAATAAAATGGATAAAATGGTTAAATAAAACAAAAGACAGATTTACATATCATATACAGATAATATTAATATATGTTAAGTACAGAATATAAGTTTTATTTCTTTAACACTTACAATTCTTTTAACACTTAAACACCAATGTATTGTAGTTTATAATGAATATTAACGCTGTTGTGTTTAAATTATAACATATGTGTAAACAAAATAACACCTTAACATGTTAAGCATTAACACTTATTTTTACAGTGTATAGTTAAGCATTTAGGAGATCATCAATATTTTTGCCAACAAAAACCAGAAGTAAAGATTTAACAACAATGCTGTATTTATATCCTTTATGAATAAGTTTGTATAGAAACATCACTACATACTCGTGCATATCGAACAAGTTGTGAAATGTAGACCCCGTATGAATTAAGGGCTAACGGAACATCGCCGTCGAGATGGGGAAAATTGACTATAGGGAAGGAGAAATCATCCCTTTTATCATAAACCTTAGTGTGTAACTTTCTTTGATTTATTGATATATCAAGATCAAGAAAAGGAGTATAATCACTGCTGCTATTGGATTTATTTAAAGTAAGTTCTGCAGGATAAATTTCATCTGTAAATTTAGAAAATTCAGGATTATTTAAAGCCAAAATATCGTCCAAATATCTATATGTATTGTTAAATTTATCCACTAAATGTTCATATTGCCAAGTATTAAAAGTCTATCTTACATAGTTCAAAAGTCGTTTATTACCATAAAAACACCCAATTTAACCCCATATACTCTGAAACAGATGAAGCCCCTTTGAGCCTCTTTTTTATTAAAATGGTTTCAATTGTTAAAAGTATCTCTTTAATCATGCTAAAAGAAACCTACATAAAAATACTGCATCAAAATCTGACAAAAAATTACAAAAATTCATTTTTCCACATACCAAAAATCATTTACGTGCATGACATGAGATTTTAACTATCAAAAGAAAATTACAAAATTGTTATTTTAGTATTTTAAGATTTTCCTAGTTTCAATTATATCATCAAAATTTTACACTTTCATCTCAAGATGACTACACTTATCTAAAAGTAAACTACAGTCAATCTGACTTTATTATCCCCTCAACCAACGAAGTTGGGGAGGGGGTATAGCGTTTCGCCCGTTCGTCCGTTAATATGTTCGTCCGTTCAAAGTTAAGACCATATAAGTAATAGATGGACAAGGTTTTGTCCATGTTCTTGAATAGTACTTGAGGTTGAGACATAAAAAAGGGTGGATTTGACCAACATTTCATGCACGAGTGACTCAGGTTAAAGTTTTTGTAAAAGTCCAGATCTGGGATACTACAACACGTAGAGAAATAATATTTTGTATGTAGATGTGTCTTGTATAAAGTTACAAAGCTCCAGATAAAAATTAGGTCACTTTGACCTTCATTTTATGCATGATTGACATAGGTTAAAATTTGTGTTACTATGCAGTCTGGATCTTAGACACTACAACTTGTAGAAGATTAATCTTTCATCAGTAGATGCATATGCTCTATGTATGAGGCTCTTGGTTGAAATAAGGTGACTACATTTCTTGCATGACTGGCTCAGATTAATCTTGAATGGTACAACCTAGACAAGCATTCAACAATCGCGCGAGGGGATTAGCTGTCCTTCTCTTGTTTAACTAGTAATGATCCACATTAGTATTGAGTATTTTTATTGTTCTTTCAACTTCTTTGCCTGGTAGCGTGTAAAAATATGGATAAAATGGGCCTATTACCCGTTTGCTGCTGACATATACTGACTCACAGAAAACCAATTAAAAAGACAGTGAGAAACTGTTTTAATATATTTTTTTCTGTTTAATCTCTATAAGGGCCGTAAGATTTTTTAAACCATCCCTTTTCATTGAATTTACAACAGAGACAACGTTTCTTTTCAACAGATGATATTTTACATAAATGTTTTATTGTTTGCATCCAAGCTTAACAAGTCTTAACAGTAATAATGAAGGGTTACGGAGTAAATGCAAATGAGAAAAAGTCTCTATAATTACATGGTTAAACCAAGCGATGGAACAACGCTTTTATTGTTGCTAATCATCTTGAACTCACCGTGAGGACTTCAACAAATTAATGAGCTTTGCTCATTCATCATATATAGTAAGTTCAAAACGGCCCCTTGCACCACTTTGAGCGGAATCCATTGCTAATTGTCGAACAACGCTGTACATCCATGTTACGAGGGTGGTAAAGGGTTATTTTCGTGCAACGTTTTTGGCGTTTTATAAATTCGTGTCTTCGTGTTTTGTGTTTTTAATCCTCGTGTTGTCGTGTTGGCATTATTTCATGTGCCTCGTTTTTGTCCATATTTGGAGCTCGTGATTCGTTTTGGATATTTTATATTACGTGCGAGTTCATTTTCCTGTAAAAAAAATCGGGACTTGTTACCGGTACCGGAAAGTATCGCAAAACAAAATTTCACAGATTTTCATTGATTTTAAGAGCTTTCGGGTAAAAAAAAACTTTAGATAAGATGCACGAATTAATATAAATGATAAGGACTTCTCAAGTTTTCGGCGAACTACGAGCAGAAATTTTCCGTGTTTCGTGATTGGCCATTTTTATCACTCGTGTTTCGTTTTCGACAATTTTTAAGCACGTTCTTTCGTGTTGGGGACCCCCCTTTACCACCCCTGTTACTGTACCCACGGATGTGGGATTGTCAACAAACATATAATAAACTGGAAAGGTGTTCTTATAATCACCGTCATCCGTTTCCAGACAAAAAGACTAATTTAACTAGTTTAACCCCACCGCAATTTTTGCCCCTGTCCCAAGTCAGGAATATGTTGGTCATTGGCTTGTCCTTGTCTTCTCATAAAATTTTAGTTTCTTGATATTTGGATTATTGGATGTGGTTTGTTTCCATTGATTTATTCACTTTTTTACCTTTTCGGGGCCATTTAGGGCTTACTATATGGTGTGAGGTTCCTCACTGTGTTGAAGACCATATGGTGACCCCTAGATGTTTTGTTTTTGGTCGTTTTAACCTGGATATGGGATGTTGTCTCCTTGACATTTAACCCATTTCCTTTCTTTTTCATACTTGAGGACTATCACAACACTTAAACAACCACATGCGGGCACTAATCGAGCCAATTATAGAAATAAAATTATGAGAAGCGGGCACAATACTCAGGTGGTCAGAATGAAGTTACAACAAATAAAAATGTCAAAATTTGAAGATATGATAGAGCATCCATGTGAGAAATTCTGTCAAGAAATGAAATGTGTAAAGAACATACATCTCATGCACGGGGAATATTTGTACGGACTCCACACAGCAGTAGAAACAAACTGTAGTCTAATATTATTAATGAAACGAGACAAAGTCTCTACAAATACATGGTTAAACCAAACTTGTCTTTTCTTGAATATTGACGATATTAACATGATAACTGTCCAAAAATTGCAAACAATTAACAATAGGATTGAGTTAATTAACGGGAAATACTTAACACCCCCCCCCCCCCAAACATTTTGGACGATATCTGCGATACAATAACTCATTTGTCATATAATCACAAAAATCTACCAAATTCTAGAATCTCAAAAACTTCCATTAAATTATTGATACCATTATCAATATCATTTTGTTCGAACTAAAAACAGCCAACTTCAAAAAGATTAATCGCGATTATTTAGTAATCAAGTGGTAATTACAGCGTCAAAAGTTTGAACTGGAAATGGCTCTATTGTAAAAAATACTTTCCACATTAAAAAGTCGTTTTTTGTACTTTTGGGAACAATGTAGACATTATTTCGTGAATATCCAATGTAAATGAACGTTTTAAATAATCCAGCATTATTTTATACGATACATAATATCGTTTGCTTATTGCCGCGGAAATGATGAAAATCTGGAAAAACTAAAAATCCGAAAATTTCCATTTTGCTCCATTTTTTTTTATAAATAATTGCCGACCGTGTTATAAGTGCTTATGTAGGCATCTGTGCGTAGACAATGGATAAAATAAGTCATATTTCATTCTTATCACAAGTTTAGCTTTTAAGGATGTAGTAAGGTGAAATTAAATAAATCTACGATTTTAAATTAACAGCATAAATTGAAGGATCATTGGTAAAGGAATAAAATCAGCTTAAAATTTTGATAGGTTATGGACCTTGTTTTCAAGATATTTCACATTTCAAAACTTGGCGGGAAAAGGCTCCCTTGGACTTGTACCTTAATATTACATGAAAACATTACTTAATTCTTTCAGATGGAAGGCAAATCTACAATTTTTTGAATGAGGTACTGAAGAAATGGGTGTAATGGGACAAAATATATTACATAGAAATAATGGATAAAACCCGAGAACTCCGAATGGCATTTAGGAATTTCAAAAACCTCACCTTACTACATCTATGATTTCAAATTGATAGCATCAATTGAAAGAGCATTGGTAAAGGAATAAAATCAGCTAAAAATATTGATAGGTCATGGACCTTGTTTTCAAGATATTTCACATTTTAAAAAATGGCGGGAAAAGCTCTCTTGGACTTTTACCTTAGTATAATATGGAAAAATTACTGATTTCTTTCACATTGAAGGAAAATCTACAATCTAGTGAAATCTTGCTTACTGACTTAAATTGACCTGCTTGAAGACTTTGATGACTAGAAAATTGGGTGTAATGGGGCAAAATAGATTACATAGTAATAATGGGTAAAATCCGAGAAATTCGAATGGCATTTAGGAATTTCCAAAACATCACCTTACTACATCCTTAAAGCAAAGTCGTGTTTTTATTTACAGTAAGGGATTAAAATGTTGCATTTTGAAGGTCTGCAGTTTGTCTCAAACGTTTAAAAACGTATTCTTCATAAAGCTAAGGCATGCTGAAACTATATAGCATCCCGCATATTATAAATTCTTTAAAAAACCCGCATCCCAAGACTGTCGACTGATTAAAACTAAAAATTCATATTTTCGGATTAAACGGCCAAATAAAGCTCACTTAAACAAGTAAATTCTACTTAAAAGATCCTCTGTATAAATCTAAACCGAACCATTAGTTTAATTAATTAATAGTATGAATATTTAGAAATTTTCCATAATTTTTATGGGGAAGCGTTCTTATTTCGACATTAAATTAACAGTAACTTCGGTATTTTGTTTTTGAGAACCTAAAAGAAGATTTAAAAAAAAACTGTTTTGGAAAAAATGTGTTGCTTAAACACCATAAAGCATTATTACATGTTCATATTGGCTATTCAAAAATTATATATTCAGATATTTTTACCAATTGGAAATATTGAAAATCCCGAAAGTTCAACTTTTCAAAAATTTTGACTTTAAAAACTAGAAATCTTTGGACTTTAAGGTAGATAGACACTGTTGCGCTGCGCAATGCAATCGCGCATAAGAAAAATAAAGAGTCGGGTACGGGGTAGGTTTGATTTTCGGACCGGAATAGTAATTTGACGGCTTTTCCTATGTGACGTCATAATATTGAATGACAAATGTGAAACGTCATATTTCGTTGTGACTTTGCCGCGATTTTCCCGAAAATAATGTTTCATCCAGAAACTTTGTAAAATATCTCCGTTAAAAGCATGGTGACATACTCATTTTTTAATTGTAACCAATAAATTACATCATAAACTATCTGTTCACAAAATATATCAAATTCTCATGGATAAAAAGTTCATTTCTATTAAGCTAAAATTTGCCTTTCCATATTTTCCCCGTGCATTCTTTGTAAACTTAGGTGAAAAAATGGCTAAAAATTAGCAAACTTTGATCTCAATTCTAGAAAAAACAAGCGTGGTGACCCATACTTTTTATTATAGTTTTGGGTAAGTAGGATTGATTCTTCAATTGTGCCGACTTACAACAAAATCTCATGGATATGAATATTACTGTCTATCTACCTTAATGATATTATATATCATCTTGTCTCATAACTGATAAGTTACATACAAAAAGAACATATGCAACAAACTACCAAAGCTTCCCTTTATCTAAAAGTACTCTGATTGAAAAGCAGTTTCACTATTCAGTTTGAAGAGAGTTGTAATTTAAGTGTCCAAAACTTATAATTATTGAAAAGATTATGAATTAAGATTTCCTTTGAATACCAAAGTTTGTATGTTTCATCATCTATAGAAAATTAAGGAAAACTAAATAAGTGAAACTTTAGTGAAAACGAAAATATCAAAATTTGAATTTTGACGGATGTACTAAAAAGGCCGACCGCGGAACTGTGACATAGGAGGACTGAAAAATTGTCTGGATGGGCACTTTTGTACTGGCTTTACTATGATGAGATGATCAGCAGTTGTTCTGTAACAATTTCAGAAAAACAAATTTTCTAGATGTACTTTGTAGTTTTTAATTAAACTTATTTGAATTATACATTTTTTTTTATATTCAAATCCCTGATTACTTCAATAAAGAAACCACTAACCCTGATTAAATAGCTAACATACGGAATACACATCTTAAATTCCCGGTACTTGGTTTTATTTTAGTATTCAATGACGTCAAAATCATTCAGGTCACATGATCGTGTCCATTTTTTGTTGTTGTTGTGTATTCGTTGATGAAGAAAAACTGTGAAAACTGAAAGCGACATCGTATGTGGTAAGTAATCAATGCAATCATAGGTCAATTATCGCGCTTATTGACAAGTATATTGATTCGTGAAATACACAATACACGTGATAAATACCCCTGAGGCCTTTGTTTACATCGCACAATAACACGTGGTTTGTACTATTTTTGACAGATGGACATGTATGAACAAGATCAAAGAGACATTTAAACTGAACTTGTGTAAACTGGTGTTCAGTAAACTTGGACGGAATGGAGGGAAGAGAGGTGAAGACTCTCGTCTTCTTTGACACAGAAACAACCAGTGTCAACAAACCTAGGATCACAGAATTATGTTTGATGTCCGTCCAGAGAGAAGATCTGTTGACCACTGTTGGAACACCAAGAGTTGTAAACAAAGTAACTTTGTGTGTTGACCCTCAGAAATGTATGGATCCTGAAGCCTGCAAAATAACAGGTGAGCAAAAGAGATGTTTACAGACTTGAAAATTTTGCTAGTTATTTCATCATGTTCATGCATATATATATATGATTATGTGAATTTTTTATCACTCTTAATGTTTTTCCACGTTTTCATTTTGTTGTCTCTAATAGTGAATGTTACCTGTTTTGATTGTTACTTTGGTACACACACATACTTGTTGTTTGCCTTTTTGACTGGAGCATTTAACATTTTTTGTGTAAATCTTGTATATTGTAAAAAAAAGTATCAATTTTGTTTTGTTTGTTTTTTTTTAACAAAACATTTTAGGATTAAAGACTTGGACCAAAGAAACATGTTTTTTCTTTTTCCCCCTCAATGTTCATGTATCATTTTCAAATAAATAACTTTTTCTAAAATATGTTAAAAATTAAGTATTTTTATCAAGATAAAATAATTATACATAATTAAGCAAAAATTTGGGGTTACATTTCAAAGGGAAAAGATTTTCTGATCAAAATGAAAACTTCTTCTTGTAAAAATTTAAATAAGTGTTGTCCAAGCCATTTTTTCATTTTATTGATATCTGTAAACATCTACATGATTACAAAATAAATGTAGGTACATGTAGATCAAGTTCAATTTTATAGTACATGTAAATATAAAACCAATTTTCTTTAAAAGGAAAATTCACTAAATTTTGAATAAGACCTTAATTTACTCTAAGTAACATTGTGAACATGTTGACCAGGTTTTAAGTAAAAATTCGCACTGGTATAGGAGAAAAACGATATTTATTATTCATTTCTACTAAAAATTTTAGCTGAGTGACGTCACTTGGCTAGATCTCGGTCATTTAAAAAACCAATCATACCACTGTTTTTATCGTTATTTAAAGTGTTTGGGTGAGATCGTGAAATAACTAATTACTGTAGAAAAACAAGGACAGGCGTGTTACCCTTTTGTCTAAATCTTCTTGTTTCTTTCAGCATAACTTTTTCGTAGAATAACTAAATACCAAATTTACTGTGCAATAAAATTGGCTGTTGATGTTTTAAATCGATGCAAAAAGATTCCAGAAAAGTGGTTCAAAATAATAAAAAACTTTAATTCTCTGTTATTATCCTCAAAACAATCTAGGAAGTGATAAATATGTACACACGCACACACGCGTGCTCCTGTGTTCCAGTACCTTTGTAGTGATGTAATCACCAGAGGTTAATTAACAACCAAATATACAGAATCACATGTCCCTTGTCAATTTTTTACCTGTACCATGCCCTAAAGGTAGATGTGGCGTGTGCTGCACTAATTACAGGTAGAAAAATCACACTCCTGTTTTTGACAAAAAATCGCTTATAACACGATAAAAAAATTACTTCATTGATATTAAGGGGACAACCATTTGATTTTCAGGGAGGGCTTGGGCAATTTTGCCTCTAAAATTTATTTATTTTCATGAAAATCTCGAACTATTTATTTATTTTCAATTTTGTCGCTTCATATTATTTATTTCCATTTGAAACAAAATATTGTTCAAATCAAAATAAAATTATTTATTTTCATGAGAAATAGGATAAGAATATATTTATTTTCACAGTGGCACCAAGATTGAATAATTTATTTACAAATTTTCCCAAGCAGCCCCCCCTCCCCCTGAAAATCAAATGGTCGTCCCCTAAATAAATGATGGATACTGAATAAAATTTAAAAGACAGATGCAGTTCATTCAGGATTATGTATTTCTGCGAGGGTCACACACACTGTAAAAAGTGTCATTCACCCGGCTCAAAACTGGAGGATCTGAAGAGATTGTTTTCGGTGTTAGGAATGTTTGTATTTCGTGCAGATGTTTGACAAAATATGGCAAATTAGCTTGGACCTTTTTTAGCTCGCCGGGACAAATGTCCGGAGAGCTATTGTCATACCCCCGGCGTCGGCGTCGTCAGCAAAAACTTTAACCTTGCTTGTGGAATGGAGACCTGAAGAGATAGGATGTTGGTATTTAGTATGCGGCTTCCTTGTGACGAAAGCTTTCTTGTGGTACCATATTTGTAGACATTTTGACCTTGACCTTGCCCCTAGGGCAATATATAAAAAACTTTAACCTTGCCTCTAGAACACGGGCTTTTAGTGATAGGATGTTCATATTTGGTATATGACTTGCTTATGATGAGAGCTTTCTAGCGGTACCATATTTGTAGACATTTTGACCTTGACCTTTCCCTGAGGGCAATTTTTGAAAAACTTTAACCTTGCCTCTAGAAGGTAGGCTTTCA